>WAAD01008277.1:59515-218820 GCA_013389945.1 Fregata magnificens
GGCCGCGCTCCCCGCCCTCCCCGCAGCCCCAGGCCCGCCCTGCCCTGCCCTGCCCCGCCCCCCACCGGGTGCGGATGAGTGCGTGAGCCTGTTAGTGTGTGTGTTGACGGGCCCATGGGCCCCTCTGTGCCCCGCCACTGGCAGCCTGCTTTACCCGTGCCATCCATTGCCATCCCATCCTCCACAGTCCCATCCCATCCCATCATCTTGTGCATCCCATCTCACCCCATCCTGTCCCGTCCCATCACATCACATCCCGCCCCACCCCATCCCGTCCCCACCACACCATGATTCGCACCCTGGTGACAGGGCTGAGTGCTGGGATCCTGGCCAGGGTGACACCGTACACAGAGTACCCTGCAGTGACCCGCCCCAGCACCCCGTTCCCCCATCCCCAGCATGCCTTCCCTGCCACACGCCTCGTGGGAGATGGTGCCGGCTACCATGCAAGCAGCCATGGCCTCCAAATGCTACCACCTCTGTGGGTGCCTCAGTCCTCTCCCGTTCTCTCCCCGCATTGCCATGGGAGGTTTTGGGACCCTGTGTGGGACAGACTGTGCTCCCTCAGCATGGTGCACACACACACTGTCCCTGTGGCTGGAGCGGGCACTGCCACATCCTTCAGGACAGACACGTCCCTGCTGTGCTGGGTGTGGGACATGGGCTGCAACCTGTCCTGGCCCTCCACGCCACACCACAAATCTCCTCCTCAGGTGCCTGAGGAGAGTTGGCCTTGGCTGAGGGCTGAGCAAAATCCTCCCAGTCCCTGATTTGGGGGCATTTTGATGCCCCTGGTCCTCAGGGTGACCGGGAGCTCCAGCAGATCTGGGGTAGGGGACTGCATGGCTGGGTGCATCGCCCCTGGGCAGCCTTGCCCCCGCAGCACAGCCATCTGGGCTGCCCGTGCTGCAGCCGCCTGCCATCTGCAAGCAGCACCTCGCCGCAGCGCTCCCCGCCCCAGAAACCTGCCCCAGAAACTCCTTCTCCGTGCAGCCGTGGCCCCATCCCCACACTAGCACAGCGGGGTGGCTGCGGGCCCACACTCCCGGCCACCTTCCCAGTGGCTCCCAGCAGGAGAGGGAATCTGGGAGGTTATTGAGGCTGGCCGTGGTCGGCCTCTCTGCTGTGCGGATGGATGCAGAGTGTGTCTGTATTGCCTCCTCCTTCTGCTGCACAAACCCACCAGGGTTGTGGACGGCCATTTTCCTTCCTTGTCCCAGTAGGATGTGGCTTCCCAAGCCCTGGCCAGAGAGATTGGCATGGGCCTGGGCTCTGCTTGGGCTGCCGAAAATTTGGAGATGACCGATTCCTGTTGCAGGAATGCTGGCATCCCCTGGGAGCTGCGGGGAGCCTTGCCAGGACGCTGTGCCCCAAGGGCTGCCGCAGCACCCCAGCACCGCCAGGTACGGCTCCCCAAGGGAAAAGCCGTGCTTGAGAGAGCCAGCGTAATAATTTAAGATGAGACATGACATAGGACTGTGATAAATCTCTGCAAGGGACAGGAGAAGCAGCAAGTGGGGTATTGCACTCTCCAGGTAAAAGGATGCAGTTGAGGAGCAAAGCAGCAGAAAGGGGGTTGCCCTGGTGGAAAATACCAAAGTTTGAGCAAAGAAGCAAAAAGTTGTTGGTTTAGACATGCTGTCACTCAAGGAGATGAGCAACAGAGAACCGAGCGGTGAAGCTGGCACCATTAACACGTGTGCTGGGGTATGATGCTTATGCCAGTGGGTAAGGAGAGTGGTGGGGACTAATGGAGACACCGAGAAACTTAACCGAGGGCCAGACTCAGGGTGGGAAGATTTGCTGTCTCGCTGCGAAGTCACTCCAGGGAAATCCTCCCTGCTGGAAACGCCATACCAACCCCTGCAGCCAGAGCCTGCTGGCTTAGCGAGATGCAGAAACCTTGTTTATTCTGTGATTCCAGAGGTCTGAGTTACCCAAGCACAAAATTTCTGAACGGAGCACATGGGGAAATTGCTTATTCACACTTGAATAACTTAAAAATGGCTGAACCAATTTTACTTAAACTTTCCCCAAGAATTCCCTTTGGACCCAAGCCATGCCTGGCAAATTTCAGTCCGAAAGGAATTTATTTCAGAAAAAGGACGAGAAACTGGAGCAGGGAGTGGGGAGGCGCGGGTGGGGGGAGGATGCTCCATATAATCCCCTCTCTCCCCTCACGCTGTAATTAATGAGCCCCTGCTTGCTCCCACCAGGCTGGTGCTGCTAGTCAGCCTCTCCCCAGGGGCTCATGCTCCCCCGGTGCAGGCGGGCACTGTGCCACGGTCCTGGCCGGGGCTGAGGAGTTCGGGGCCCGGCCAGCAGCAGCGCAGGTAGCTGACCGGGGAGCCCCGTGTCACTGCCTGGGTGTTGCAGCCGGCGGGTGGCCTGGGGAGCAGCGCTGGCAGAGCTCCGGCGCCTGCACAATAGGAAATAACTGTGGTAACTGCGTGGTATTTGCTGGCAGGGGCTGGCTCTGTAACGCCAACCCGCCTGCTTGTGCAAGGACTCGGTGCTGAGGACGGCGCTGCTGCGGCCCCCGGGGGACGGGGTGATGTCGCGGCTGGGGGATACGCACGCCCATAGAAACCCAAGCATCTCCCAGCCCTGCTATGTCCCTGCACACACGCACCCAGCTCCAGTCCCCTCCACCCACACTTCCCCGGCACCTCGGGAGATGGCTGGAGCTGGACAGGGCTGCAACAGGCACTGTGTCGGCACGATGTGGGCAGGAGTGGCCTGAGAGGTGAGGGCTGTGGGGCACGCAGGGGAGTGTGTCTGCAGCACTGACCTGAGTTAGTGATGCTCTGCCTTAGAAAAGCCCTCCAGCCTGCACCGCAAAGCTGCAGTGCCCGTGGTGTCCCTGGGAGGCATTCCCCTGCAGATGGGGAGCATCAGGATGGCAGGATCTGCTGAAAAGAGATGAAAGGAAAGCCCCGAAATGCAGCAACAGCCATGGATGTTCAGAGGACAAACCGAAAAACGTCCCAGCCCAGCCCTCTCTTCACAAGAAATTTCCCATCCAGAGACCCCATCCCACTGGACCAAGCCTGACTTTCACACCCCGTTTCCAAACACAGCTCTAACGTGCTCCGGTGATGGCTCCACGTCACACTGGCACACGCACGGTGTGTGTCAGACCATGGCACAGGGGTGCACCTATGCACCCTGCCCACTGCGTCCAGCCACCGCCCCTCACCTCGTTTGCATGCAGCAACCTCAGCTGCAACTTAATATGGAGAAGGTGATTAGGGAACAATTATTCCTATTTTCTCAGAAGATCTAAGGGGCATCAAATGAAATTACCCAGCAGGAGTTGTAAAACAAACAGAAGGGAGTGCATTCCTCGCCAGGCAGCCAGCCCTGGGAGTGCATCACCACGAGAGAGATATGGGGACGTGTGTTTGAAGGGTGGCACGAGTGGATGGGAGAAAAAACTCTGCAAGAGACCTCCATTGCGGGCTCACCAGGAGCGCAGCTGTGCCGGGGATGCAGGAAGCTGGGGTGGGGAGATCCCCCCCTGTTTCTGGACTGGGTACTGCTGTAGCAGGGCTGTCGTGGCATCAGGTGGCATCTCCATGTCCCCTGTCTGAAGGGCAGCACCTGGAGGAGCAAGACCTGAGCGGGTACCTGGGGCAGCTGTGCGGCTGCTGGGGGGTCCCCCATGCCATCCCCAGCGCAAGGGGGGCCCCGGGGGGCCCCGTCGCCCCATTCCCAGGGCAGGGAGCACTTGCCACGTGCCAGCTCGCCCAGCCGGCGCGTCTCCCGCCGGGTCAGCGCCGGCTCCAGCCTGTCTCCTTCCCAGGCTCCCTGGGCGCTCGCCCCTCCAGGCACTCCTCCCCATGCTGCCGGGTGCTTGGTGCTGCCAGGGGGATCGGAGCGGCTGGCAGTGCCTGTGCCAGCCCGGCTGGGCCCCAGCGAGGTGGCCACCTCCTGCCGCTCCTGGTCCCCACTTCAAAACCCTCTCCTGTCCCACCCACATCCACCACCCCTCACCTCTGGCAGCTTCAGGATGCAGTTAAACACTTCAACACTTAAAATTTCAGGTGCTAATTGCTTAGTAATGAAAACTTTAATCACAGGGCAATTAAAACCTTAAGTAGCTGTGGGAGATCCATTCCATGTCAACAAAAAAAGAGTGCCGTCACTGCTCCGGCACCGCCCTGGCACAGCACGGCTTGGCTGGGAGAGCCCATCCCACAGCCCCCACTGCCTCCTGCTCCAGGGATCTGGGGACCCCCCCCCCCTCCCCACACCAAGCGGGAGGTGGCCGAGGAATGATCAGCTACTGCCGTAAAACTTAAAACCCAGCTAATTTCGGATTAAGTGCCATATGAAAGGGTTTTGTTATTTTAAATCTCCTACTTTCCAAATTCCCAGGATTAAAATTCTCTGCATTTATTTTAACCACATAACATTTGCAGACAAATCACTTCTCCCAGTGCAAAGTTTGAAGCAGGCTTAGGATATAAAGCCCAGCCACAAGCTTCAGGGTGGAATCACTGCAAGTGCCTGCCAGCGGCCGCCAGTCCCATTTGCCGACGTGCGCTTGCAGGAGAGCTCAGCCACCATTTCTGCAGAGGGAAAGGGCCCAGCCTGCCAGGTACTGGCACCCTGGGAGGCATCATGAGGAGGAAGGGTGGCTGGAAACCTGGCTCCTGGGCTGATTCCTGCACTGGGGATGAGCCCTTAGGAAAAATCCGATGAGGTTTGTGTGTTTGCAGAGCTGGCCCTGTCCATCTGCTGTGGGGTGCATGTTGCAACCGTGCTGATGCCGTCCAGCTGACAACGACCGCTTCTGTACCAGCCCTGTCTCATCAGATGCTGACAAATGCCACGTCAAAAAAAAAAAAAAAAAAATCAGTGTTTGTGCCCTTTTCCCTCCTGCTCCGTAGTCCACCGGGTCCGAAAGGGAAAGGAGGTGTCCAGCATCGTGCAGCTCCAGCTCTACCAGGACAGCACCAGGGGGGGCGGGAGGCAAAGGCTCCAGGGCCGGGGGCCGAGGCTCGGCCCCAGCTGCTGGGAGGTGTGGGAAACATGGGTGCCTGCGGGCAGCAAACTGCCCCCACTCTTTATCAAAAGCAGCATCGGTGTCTGGCAAATGTCACTCTCCCACATGCTTCCCGGCTGGGAGGTCCGTTTCCTCCTGCTGCTTCCCATCGCCCCCTTCCCCTCGCTGCCTCCCAGCCCCGCGGCAGGACAGGGCATGGTGGGGTGGGATGCGCTCACAAGCGGGTGGCCGTGGGGCTGGGGGGGCCAAGGCAGGGACGTCAATCAGTGATGGCCTGTGGTGGGGTCCTCACCCAGCCCACTGCCCGCTCGGGCACCTTTGCTGACGAGGCAATTAGCAGCCTGGCCCCATTAGTGACATTTCAGGGGGCTGCACCTGAGATGCTGGTGCAGACACCCTTTGCGTGCCCGGCCCTGAGCTGGGGGCAGCCCGGTGCCCGCCTTAGTCACTGGGAGCAGATGCTCTCCAAACACAGAGTGACTTAGGGGCTGAATCCCGCCCTGTGTCTCAGCCTGACCCCACAGAGCCATTCCCAAGTGGGAGCTGGTGACCCCCAAGCGGGGTGACAAGATATTTTGGGTTCATGCTTGTATCTGAAGCATGCAGAGATGCTCGGCAGACCCTTCTGGCTACAAAAAGCCAAGAGGCCTCGCTTGACACTGCAAGCCCTTCAGAGCTGGTTGCTCCCCTGGACAGACTGCGCGGGCATTGGCACCGTGTCCTGTTGGGGCTGGCTGGGAGCAGCCAGAGGTGATGGTGGCAGTGGGCACAAGGGGGCTGTGGCAGGACTGAGTGCAGGGCCTGGGCTCTGCCAGCCCCCGCCTGCCTGCCTCCTCCAGGCACTGCGGGCTAGGGGCAGCCCTGAGAGCAGGGGGGGCTCTCCCGGATCCCAAGCTGAGGCTTTGGCATCCCCCAGCCCCAGGGGTACCCCGGTCCTGCCTCCCACCCCACCTGGAGCAGGCTCTGGATGCTGCGCCTCCTGTCACCATGGCAACCCCCATCCTTGCTGGGTTGCCATGGCTCCCTGGCCCCCAGCCGCAGCCGCATCTTCAGCATCGAGAGGACCCAGCATTTCGGGTCCTCAGGGGCTGTCACCATGGGGGACGCCGCATGGGGCCTGGGAACGGACAGGTCAGCTGGGGCCAGGAGGAGGGCTGACAGCGTGCTGGCGTCTCCACATCACCCTGGTACTGTGGGGGGACAGGCTCTGGGACCGCCCAGGACCTTGGGGGGCTAGGGGGGACAGGGTCCCCCCGGGAACATCACTGACAGCAGGAGGGTGGCATCACTTTGTGGGCCACCCTCACACTTTTCAAACTTGTCTCCTTCCCACCCAGGGTTTCTCTGCTCGGCGCAGCCGCTCCAGCCCCGCAGGGCTGTGTTGGTGGGAAGGCATGCAGCTGCCAAAGCCCTTTGGTGTGGCTGTGTGCTGGCAACATCAATAGCACCAAGCACGTGTGACCACCTTCCTGTACCATGTTGTCCCCTGCCCACTGTTCCCTTGAAACACCATCCCACCCATTCCAAACACCCTGCCAGGCACTCAGGGAAACCCCAGTGTGGGGCTCCCTTTGCTGCACTTGCCACGCCGGGGTTACGGCTCTGCTCGGCAGCAGCGCGTGAGCCCGACGGGCTCCAGGCTAGCCGTGCTAAATAAACACAGCCACCGTGAGAAAAAGGCAGCCAGGAATAAATAGTCAAACAAAATAATAAGCTGAAGGAATAAACAAAGCGGGGATGTGCCCAGGCATGGCACAAGCCTCCGACTTTGTGCTTCCAAGCCGGGCTCTGACCCAGCCCTGGTGCCCCGCAGGCGGTGGAGCCCAGCCTGCTGGCAGCGCCCCAGCCGGCTGTGCCCCCCCCGTCCCCCCCGGCTGCAGGGATCCCCTCTCCCCACCACACCGCATTCCTGGGGCGCCCGAGAACAACGGTGCAAACACCCTGGGAGAGGTGCCAGGCAGCGTCCGGCCTGCCTGGGATTTGCATCCGCTGCCCCGTCACTCGGCTCGGGAAGGATAAGCCCAGACTTAGCTATTGCTTCCCCCGGGGCTGGCTCCCAGTTCCTAACCAGTTTTGCCGAAGCCCTTTCCCACACTAACTGGGGTCAAGGAAGCTGCGTGGCCTCCGTCCCCCCTCTCCCCTCCAGCACTTGGGAGCTTTCATTGTTCAAAAAGTTTGCTGCAAAGCGGATGGTGCGAGGGTGGGAAAGGGGCAGCCCTGTGGGCAGGGGTCTGCAGTCGGGGGGACTGGCAGGAGTTGCCGGGGGATGTGGTACCGCGGAGAGACTCACCAGCAGGCTGCAAAGCTGGGGTGCAGACCTGCAGCTGCCCCCTTGGAGCCTTGGATGAGGTTTCGGTGGTGGTGCAGGGGCCAGCTGAGAATCTGCAAACTCAGTGCTTCCCTGGGAAAACCCATGGCACAGGCTGGCAGCGAAGGAGAGGGCAGCTCGAAGGACCTGGGGTGTAACACGCTGTCCCCATCACTGCAAACCTCCTTTAAAACTCTCTGCAGGGCCCTGACACTTCACCTCCCTTCCTCTCCAGCTGGCATCCAGCGGTGCTCAGCTGGGGAACAAAGGGACACAGTTTAAAGTAGCCAGTTATTTTAAGAGCCTGCACTGAGAGTAACAGGCAAAAAATAGAAAGAAAACCAGAATAAGCAACAAAAGAGCATTCCCCGATACATACTTTCACAGCAGTGCTTCCATGCATTCGGAGTAAAATCTGTTGCAGGCAAAAAAAATTGAAATAAAAGTAAAACCGTGGCAAAGCCCATCTGCAAAGCGATACCTGGGCATTCCGGCGGGGCAGGACACCAGCAACGTGGCGCTGCCAGCAGCCAGGTACTCAGCCGATGGGATTTTGCACGCGAACTTCTCATCTGCAGGTTTCCCTTGGCTCTTCCGGCCTGAAAGCATGAGTACAAAACAAATTGCTGGCATGCTGCGCTCCACTCTGGCAGCCGGGCAGACAGGGCTGCTGGGGCCCCGACACAGCCCCGCTCACCCCAGGAGCCAGCGATGGCAGAGCTGCAGGTTTGGCTTGGCCCGGACATCCGTCCTGTCCTCTGGCACAATTTTGCTGAGATTTCCAAGCGAGCCTCGTTTGATCTTTGCCTCCACACGTCTGGAGGAGCAGCCCGGCTTCTCCCTGGCCATGGCGGGATGCTTTCCCATGCAAGGCTCCGGGGACTCAGCTTGTTGCAAAGAGATCAGCAATGTAAGATTTATCGCCTCATGAGTGCTATATTCCATCCCGGCTCCCCTGATGTGGGAAAGAGCCCCCAAAGCCAGCAGCAGTGTGGGCTTTTGCTAAAAACATTTGTATGCACCTTTATATTGGGGAAAACCCCGTGAGGAGAGGTAGAGGAATGCGGGACATGTTGCTCCAGCAGCCTGCGGGTGCCGGGGCCGGTTCAGCTGCCCGTGGCCAGGTGACTCTGGCGTGCCCCTGCCCGCCACCTCCGTGGGAGCCTGGTGGGACGGGGAGGAGCAGGGTGGTGAGGGAGGACCTGCCCGCCCCACACCAGCGCGGAGGAGACGGCAGGGAAAGCAGATGGGCAGAGAGATGCACCTGGGACTGCGCTAAGTGCCTGGGCAGCCCTGGTCCCAAAATTCCCGCAGGCTGAGAGCTGGTGGCCCCCAGCACAGGAGGGGACCTGCTCTCCTTTGGCAGGCTGCCGGATTCGGTTCCCTTGGCCCCAGTACAAAGCAGGGGAGGCCATCATGGCTTGGCTGACCCAGAGATGGGGGCTGAGTGCACCACCACCACCCAAATCAGCTGCACCCCATCAGAAAACAGCAGCTCCTGACCCAGCCAGGTCACATCCTGGGGTGCTGTTGCATGTCCCCGAAGCCCGCAGGCCAACATGTTTTTTTCCTCCTAACTGCTTACCAGCTCCCAAAACACCACAGAAAACACCCTCCACTGAGCTGCTGGGATGCTGTCAGGCTGGGCTGGCCAGAACATCACCGCTCACCCCTTGCTGGGGTCCTGAATTGCCCCCATGCCATGCCCGGCTCCGTCCTCACCTGCAGCAGGGATGGCAGCATGTGGGATGGGGCCATGGGGAATGGGAACAGGGACTGGGGAGGGGACACTGACCCCAACCCTCCCCTTGGCACCCACAGAGACTCCCAAATGATGCCCTGAAGGCAAAGGTCAGGCTGGAGGGGTGCTGGGTGCATGCCCCAGGACAAGCAGCACCCACTCACAGTGTTTGGGGCAGGGATCCCTTAGCCAGGGGCTTAGCAGGTGCAGCCGTGGGTGCCTCATGTCCTCCCCTGGTTCCTGGCCTCCAGCAGAGCATTTGGGGGGAGGTCAAGCATTTTCTTCTTTCTCTTCCCCCTCCCTTTCCAAGATGAAGAATTTAATTTTAGTTTTTACAGCTCCTCCTAGGTGGATAAATCCCTTCCTGGCGAGTCCAAGCCCTGGAAAATCTTGTGAATCTAATGCTGGCCCTTCTGGCAGTCACTGCAGCAATTCCTGTTTCTCTCCAGCCGCACTCTGTAAAGTTTTATAGTTTCCTGGTTGTAGCTGCAAGGCCCCAGCCGTGCCGAGGAGGGTGGTGGGGGGAGAGCCCGGCACTCAGGAAACTCGAGGCCAGGGAGGCGAAGCGGGGAACCATGGCCAGGTGGGACGTGCCGGGGAGCCGGGAGCTGCCAGGTCCCTCTGCGGGCTCCTCCAGGCAGGGATGTCCTGTGCGCGGGGTGGCATGGTCCTGCTCGTGGGGACTTGGTCCATCACAGCCGTCATCCTGTCCCGAGGCGGATCTGGGCCAGGTCTGCCTGTGTGCCATGGGATGGTGGTGGGGAGACGCCATCCATCACCCGGTGTGGGGCACGTGCCTGCGGAGCGAGCAGAGCCGCTGGCGTCGCAGCCCTGCTGAGTGCGAGTGGGGCCCCACGGCGAGACCCGGCACTCCTCCGAGACTGCTCCCTAATGAAAATCAGCTTTATATCTGCTTTATATCAGCTCAGTGCTGCTCCAGCCCCCAGGGGGACGAAGAACATGGATAGCAAGCAGTGCCACAGCACCGCCCACCACCTTGCTCATCCCCATCAGTCACATGTGTGTCCTGGGAGGGGTAATGTGGCACCTTCGCAGGAGGGAAAGCAAGGCATGGAGGTGCTCCGGCTGGGACCAGCTTCATCTTAGAGCACGACACGGTACTTCGCTGGCCAAGTGATGGCGGACCCTTCTCCACTCACTCCCTGTACCTCTGGCTTCGCAGTGGCAGCAGTGCTTCCCATGGTGATCTGCCCCCTCTGGAAGCTGCAGGCGCCCGTGCATGGGGTGGATGAAGCACCACATCACCCAATTTCTTGATTTTCTTTCTGAGCCTTACCTGTGTTTGGCAACTTCTGGTGGAAAATTTGGCCCCTGGCGAGGTCAGGGGTGGGAGAACAGGTCTGACGTCTGTGGGAGGCAGCAAGAAGCCCCTGCTCAATGCACTGCCATGGCTAAAAGTTCCAGCTGATGTTAGGCCATATTAGGGAAGTGGTGGGAGAGTCGAGTGCCAATATTATAACACCATCAGATTCTTTAATACTTGTGCTCTGCCTTTGAATGCTGAAGTTACCGCGCTCAGCTCTGGCTGCTCCATTGCCAAAAGGATATGGTAAAAATAGCCCGGAGAGAAGCAGGGAGCGTGATGGGCAGGAAGGTGATTTCTGGAGGAAAAGAGAGAGGATTAGCACAGAGAGGAGAGGAACAAAGGGATGTGACAGTGCTACACAGCCCCCCGAACTGGCCTGGTGCCCTCCACCGGGTCTCGAGGGGCTATGAGGCATCGCAGGAGCCAAGAGACAGCAACTGGGATGAGGACAGCTGGGTGGGAAACAGCATTTCCGCTGCTGACCCCCCAACGGGGCTTTCCCACATTCTCCCTGGTCACCCGGCAGCCTGGGACCGGGGGGTGCCTATGGATGCCGGGGTACCCGTGGGTGCTGGGGCTGGCTGCGGCACAAGGGGGACCCAGGGATGGGGATGCTCTCGGGTGAGTACCGCACAGGGAAATCTCTCCTCAGCTTCCTGCAGCAGCCAGGCTGGAACGTCCCTGTCCTCTCCGCCAGTGCCCCGTTGCTGAAGGACATCATGGGTCACCGAGCAGCAGAGAGACCCGTCTCACCCTTCATGCCCTTCCCAGAAACAAGGGGCCGGGGGGAGGCGGCAAGGGGGGCTGTAAACTCTGCATTACCACTAATTAAGCACTTGGCTGTCACCGAGGCTTCCCAACACGCCTCTTTCTCTGACACTTTTACTGTTTGGGGAAATGGCGTCTCGGGCCTTTGATGAACTCGCTATGAAGTTGAAAAGAGCTCATGGCGCAGTGCCAGGGCCCGTCACAATTGTCTCTCAGGCTGGGGATGGGAAATGACCCATTTATAAAAAGCGAGGTGATAAATTAGACCTGGGAAATGGGAGCCACTGACTCTGTGGATAAAAGGCAGGATGGGCCGGACCGGCCGCCGGGCGCCCCTGCCTGCCCCCAGCCCCGGCGGGCACAGGTACAGCCGGGCTGGGATGAACCCAAGGCGGGGCAAACCTTGTCCTGCCGGTGATGCCAGCCTGGCACCCAGCCCCTGCCGCGGCGGGGGCATGAGCTGGCAGGGAAGGTGGCAGGCACTGGGCAGGGCACTGCACAGAGGAGGACTCCAGTAGGGTTATTTATAAGAGGGTATTTTTGGGGTGAAGCAGATTCAAAAGCTGGAAATTCAGGGAGGGGCGAGGAGGAGGAAAATGCCCCACTCTTGGGCTGTCAGGAGGAGCAGCTGCAACCTGTGTCCCACCCTGAAGCCAGCTCACAGCTGGGGCTGCGGCATGGCCCCACGCACTTTGCCTGGGGAACATGTGGCTGAGGGGGTTATTGGAGCCCCCCACACCGCTGGGTGCATTGCTCAAAGTGCCACCAGGACACAGGGGCTGGCAGGGGTGCAGGTGACAGCGAGTGCGGCCATGCACCCCTGCTGTCCCCGTGCGGGGACCCCATGCACCCCGCCAGCACAGACCCTCCCGTTACAGGGGGCCAAGTCCACCCCTTGGGTCAAGGTGGGCCACAGGGGCTGACTCCTGCTGAGGTGCAGAGAACCTACAAATTCATTCCATGCAACGTGAGCCATGTCCATGGGGGAGTCCCAGGCTCCCCATGTCCTGAGCAAATGAAGGTGTGACCACACTGATGCCCGAGCTCAGGAGCCATCACCCACAGCTACACCACCTGCCACCTTCAAGACACTCCCCGTCCCCCGTGTCCACCCCTCGCCCTACCTCTGTCTGGCCCTGGGCCATGGCTCAGCTCCGGGGTGGAAAAGCAGCCAAGGGGCTGTGCCACAGGATCACTCCGGGTTAGCTCAGGGTGGCTCCCAGGAAGGTGGCCAGTTCCCCACGGCTCCAGTGCCTGGCCCCAGGGAGCTGGGGCTGCAGAAAGGCAGCAGCGGCTGTCCCCCATCCCCATCCCCCAGGCTGGGGCGATGGTGGGGGATTCACCCCTCCGCAAGGCTGGCTCCAGCACCCGGTGTGGGACAGGGGGACACCAGCCCTCTTGCAGCGGCCGATTGCAGTGGGCTCTCTAGGACTGACCAGGCTGCAGGGCAACAGCTCTGCAGGAGGGCTAATTGCTGCCAATTAGCACCAGTCAGGCCTGGCTGGCGGCTGGGAGGCCTGATGGAGCAGGTGATGGGCTTTGCCATGCAGCTGGAGGAAGAGCCTCTGGATTTCACACATCCACGCACAACGCAGCCGCCTGTTAGTTGGCTGTGGATGGCCCAGCCTTCGTGTGTGCAAGAGGGTCAACCCTGCACAGAAGCAGCAGCGGCCGTGCAGGGCTTGGGCTGCTGCTGAGAGACCAAGGAGGGTGGTTTCTTCTGGGCTACAAAATCCCGGGGCGCAGAGATGCTGTTTCTCATCCTTCCTTGGGCTTTGCCTCCCACCGCAGCACAGGTGCCCGCCGGGATCTCGCCTCCTCCCTGGGGTGACACGGGAGCAGCCCTCGGCATCGCCCTCTCCTTGGAGGAGTGCAGCCCTGCACATCTCTGGGGAAGGAGCTGGGGGAGATGCCTCTGCCTGCGGCGGGCTCCTGGGCCAGGCGGGAGGGCTGGGGGTCCCTGCTGCTGGACCCCAAGGGCTCTGCAGGGCACCCTGCTTGGGCCTTTCTCTCCATAGGAGACAGCACCTATATCCCATCCTCTATATACCTCAAAACCCCTCCATCTGCCTTTTAGGACTCTCCCCCGTGTCCCTGCTCTCTGCCCCATGTTTTCACAGCTGCTGTACCGCAACATCCCCCATACATTTGAGCTTTAATTCTTTTTAACACTATATATATGTGTGTGTGCGTATATGTGTATATATATTCATCTTATCCTCCCTGCATTGTGTTTCTCATTAATTATTCACATCTCATGAAATAGGAATGAAAACAGATTGCACGATGCTGGCCAGAGTCTTGCAGGAGGGAAATCAGCCTGAAGATTTCCCACAACCATTGCTGGGCTCAGGCACAAAACTGTTCGCCCCAGGCACAGGGCGCTGGTGTCAGGGTGCCCTGCTGAGCATTGTGACACCCAGGGAAAGGGACCCTGACTGGAAGGAGGCTGTGGGGAGCCCCTCGACCGTGCAGGGTGAGGGATGGAGAGCGCTCCTGGCCCCCAGAAAGTTCCTGCTGTGGTGCGAGACCTGCTCCAGCCCCTGGCCGCTGGGTTTCATTACGTGTTTTTGACTGAAAGAAATCCCCTCCCCATGGAGGTGCATGCTGACTGCGATGGGGTCACATCCTAACCTCGCCTGCGATAGACTAAATAGACAGGGGCCTGCCTCAGCCTCCCACTCAAAGGCAGTTTTCCATATTCCTGCAGGCCTCTCCAATTTTTCCATGTCCTTTCTCGAGCTGGGATGCAGCGTTTGCTCCTGGTCTCACCCACTGCGTACAGAGCTGGGCACAACCTTCTCCTCTTGCTCATCTTTTCTCCTTGGGCATGCACGCCCCGGCCAGTGCACGGGTGCTGTGCCCTGGGGTCACTGCCCCACACAGATGGGAACTGCTGCTCCTGCTCCACCCAAATAGCACTTGCTTTTTAAAATAGCTCTTCCCCCCCCACCCCCTTGTTATTTAAAAATCTGCTGCATATGCTTGATCTCTTCCATTTTTAAGAGGTTATCAGGAAGAGAGGGCTGAAGCAGGTCCCTCTTTGTGCCTTTTTAGCCTTTCACCACACTGCCCCGTGCCCATTGCCCTCACCCTCCTCCCCTCCACATGCTGGCAGAGCTGTGTTGATTTAAGCAGCGATACCGCAATATTTCCACTGCTTTGCTCCGTATTCTCTGCCCATTGTAATCTTTTCTTTGCTCTTTTGACCATCAGCATATATTGAATAAGAGCTCTTAATTGAGCTGTCTGCATTGGCATGTTGGGCTTGTACTTAGTGGCTATAATTAATTTAGGACAATATATGTGAATTATCTTGATTAGTCTATCCAAGATGCATCATCTTGCACGGGCCCATGGTGAATGTCATATATCTTCATGCAATCCTTTCCCACAGCAGCGGAGTCCTTCAGCCTTAACTAACCTAAATATGTCACGTTTTTGCTAACACACTGCCTTCTCCACATCATTAATGAGCATAATAAACCACACCGATGGTAACGCTCAGCAGCCCTCCCGGCCCTCCGCTAACCTCCTGCCACAGGGAGTACTGACTCTTCCCGCAGGCTGGAGGTAGAAACCAGGACCTGGCAAGGTGGAGGTGCCCGGATGCTTGGGCAGATGCTGGGATGGGGGTGGCTTTGTGTGGTGGATGCCGCCGAGGGCTTTCCCACCTCCCTGTTGGGTTGGCCAATGGAGAAACTGGCCCATGAAAGGTCAAGCCAAGTCTCCTCGGTGGACTGCGCTGTGGTCAGCACATGGACCTTGAGATGCACGGCCATGTTTGCATTTCTTCAGTGTTTTTTTCTGGGAGGGGGTGTGTCTCTGTTGGCTTTCCACAAGCAAGGAAATGTGATGATGCATCTGCTCAGCCCTGCTCCTGTCGACTGCCCCGCTCCCCCTGCCTCTCCACGGCCACATTTTGGCCACATCCTTCTGCACCCACCCTGTGCCCCTGCAGAAAACCCTTCCCAGGGCTCTCCTGGAAGTGTTCAGCGATGTCAGAGCCTGTTTTCAGGCACAGCAGGCCATTCCCCGCTCCCGCGGGAATGCTGGCATGCCTCCGGAGCCGCCACCGGTAGGACGGGTTATGCTTATGGGGACGTGTAGTGGCTCGACCTGGAGAAGGGCTGGTGCTGGCTCCAGGGCAGGCCCTTTTTTAGAAGCGGTGTGCATCACTGCCGAGGCCTCCTTTGATAGTTGCACTACAAACAAACACGCAAACAAACCAACCAACCCTTCAGATATCACTCGGGCAGAAAAATACAATTACAGGGCTCAGGTTTCCAGCATCAACCTCACCCTGGCGCTTTGGAGAGTCCTGAAGCCAGCAGCTGCTTAACTCTGCATCCATTTGCACGTCTCTGAATTTCCCAAGCGCTGCAGAAGTATTTACCCAGTGCAACAGCGCACCGAGATGGAGGAAACTTGGCGGCCCCAGCGATGCCTGATCTCAAGGCAGCGGGGAGATGCGGCACAGAAACCTCGGCACACCGGCAGCCTGACCTTGCCCAAACAACCGCATGCTGCAGGATCCTGTTTGGGACAGCCTGAGCAAGATGGGAGAGATGTTTAGGCTAAGTCCTCGGTATTTAGCCATCGGAATTTAACCCCGCTGGTTCTGATTATGGCTCAAGAAGTTCAGTTTCCATCCCAGACCACCAGTTTTGCCCACTTAAGAGCAGTCAGTATCACCTCTGACCCCCCGGCAAGCTTTATTGCTGCAGCCCGCGAGAAAGCAGCCGCATCAGCTGCCTCGTAAACCCCAGGGCTGCAGAGGACTGGTCCCAGCAAATATACCCCTTGCAGATGCCCTCAGCCCCCATGTGCTCTCTGGGGTCCCCCAGGGCCACCCAGCATTGCTGGCCCCATTGCACGATGCCCTGTGGGTGCGTGGGAGAGGGAAAGGGCCACGGGCACCCAGAGCGATGCCACTCAGTGGCATGGTGGCCAGTCCCTGGGGAAGGCTCCCGTGGGGACAGGGTGTCCCCACTCCCATGGGGACGTCCCTCGCCAGCGCGGGGCTGGGGTGGCATTTCCTCGCAGCAGCTTTGGTTCAGCCATGAGTTCGTATGGTGCCGCTCCCCACCCCGCAAGTGCTTTGATTGCAGCCACGAACAAGCTTTCCTATGTTTCTTATGCGATTCCTGTGCAGGGGATATTGCAGTTCTCCTCCTCTCCCCGGCCCTTGGTTGAATTACCGACACCCAACAGAGATGGGAGGGGAGCTAACCCCAGAAGGAGCACACCTCTTCCCCACTTTGGGGGTCCGCCGCCTCCTGCCCCTGCTTGCGTCCTTGATGGTGGCACACAGGCGATGGAGGGGAGCAGTCCCATTCCCCTGGCTCTCTGTCCCCACTGGGCTGGGGACCAGGAAGGTTGCCCCAAGGGTCCCCATCCCCCCCGGGCTTCTGTTCCTCATCCTGAGCCCACTCGCTTGCTTGCTGCCATCCCATCTCCTTCTCTCCTTGAAGCCTCCCCCAAGCACACGTGGTCCCAGGGGCTGCTCCTGCTCACCCAGACCCTCAGCTCTGCAGCCTGTCCCGGGGTGCTCAGCTCGGGGATTTCTCCCACTAGCCTGGGACTTCCCTGAGGACACCACAACCGGCACCCGCCCCGCTCCCGGCACATGAGCCAGCATGAGCCTGCCTGGCATCCCCTCTGCAGGCACCTCCTCCTCCGCACCCAGATGTTCCCAGCTGCAGTGGCTGCTCCTCCTGCCTGGGGGTCAGGGACCGGCGCTGGTGGCACCTCAGCTGCTGTGTCCCTCGCCCTGGCTGCAATGCCACTGGGGATCCTCCTCTAGACAAGCTGAAGGAAAACCTCTGGGAGCTTTCCTGTTTCTGTGCGGTGAGCCAAGGCTCGGGGTTTGTTTTGGAAACTCTCCCAGGGGAGGTTTTTTGGCTCGAATTTTTTTTTTCCCTTAGAAGGATGAGGTGTGCCTGGTTTAGGCTCCCCAGCCCTGCCTGGGGTGGCATTGGGTTTCTCCCAAAACGGTGAGCGAGGCACATGGGGACAAAACCGCATGCCCAGGCTGGCTTGCAGGTCCCCTCCAAGGTGACATGGTGCCGTACACAGCCAGCACCCTCCAGGAGAGCAGAAGCCCACGTTGCTAACAAGCACAGCAAGCAAATGCATGGGCGTTTAAATTAAGAAAAGTTAGTCTTTCAGGTTTCTCCATGCCTCGTAAAGCACCCACCCACGGTTCCCCCTTTTCAGGCCGTCCCTGGAGATGGTGCCTGGTGCCAACCCACCACGAACTCTCCTGTGCCTGATGCTGCCCTAAAAAGGGTGCAAGAGCCCTGACCCACTGCTGCAGCTGTCCCCACTCCTCTGGGGCAAGGAAGCTGCATCTCTCTCCCCGCTGTGAGAGCCAGGGGATGGAGGCACCCAGGAGTGCTCAGGGAAGGAGGCAGACCCAGTGGTCAGCACCCAAAGGGGCTCAGGGCCCCATAGCCCCTGTTGGGATACTGTCGGTGCCAGGGCTACACCCTCCATCCTCCTCTCATGGCTTGCTAGGAGGAAGGCTGTTTTGGCAGAGGGGGACAGGAGGGGCAGCTTTTCAGGGGAGAAAAGGGACAATTTAGGCTGAGCTAGAGCCCCCCACCTCCAAACTGCTGTGCACACAAGACAGGGACGTGTGGAGGCATGGCTGGCCCAGGGGACGCAATGCCGACACTGATACTCGAGACACTTCAAACGGTACCGGCCAAAGCCCCCGAGAGCAGACGGCTGGCAGGGCTGCTGGCGCCGTCCCCAGACGGGCTCCTCGGGTCCGAGGAGGGCTGCGAGCGCTTGCCTCTCTATTTACATTACCAGGAATGCACAAAACAGGGGGGCGCAGGCTGGGGGGGGGGGGATTGGCTGATTGTTCCCAGGATCCCCTTGTCAGAAACCCTCCCTGCTCCGTTAGTGTCTCTTGATATATGGCTTGCATTAGGGGATGAAAGTGAGGCATAGCTTGGGGTTTTGGCACGACAAACCCCATTAAACTCTCTCTGGGAAAATGAGTCCAAAAAGCGTTTCAGGGGGTTGAGTCACTAACAGAGCTGTGAGCAGCATTTACCCACACCTCCGCCAGCCTGGCCTGGAAACCCAGCCGGGGCAGGCGAGAGGAGGGTGCTGTGGGGTGCTGGGTGCTAGCAAGCAGCTACAGGACCCTGCTTCACCCGCTGCCCCCTGGCACCCATCATCCTGGCAGGGACTTGGGAGGGCTGCCAGAGCTGGGACAGCTGGCCCCAGCTCTCTCGGGCATGTCAGTCCCAAATCCAGGCACCCCTCCGCCACCTAGAAATTTGGGGCTGGGTGGAAGAGTTGCAGGGTTGGGGGTCTTCCCTGCTCTCCCAAAGGTGGTTTGGGGAGGGGATGGGGCAGGACCCTTCCCCACCATGGCAGCCCAACCTGGGGGTCACCCCATGCCCTCCTCCCTGGGGTGCTTGATGGGCAGCAGGATGCACCCTCCTGGCACCGCACATCCCTGGCTGCTTTTCATTTCCCCAGGGACAGTGGGGCAAACCAGGGGGGAGCCGGCTCAGCCACACTCCCTTGCAGGGGCCCCACTCGGGATCACTGGGGGCCTTGGTCCTCCCTTGCTCGGAGGTCAGGTGGAGCAGGAGCAAGCTGTGCCGGGGGAGAGCAATGGGAGCTCTTACAGCATGAGCTGCTGGCTAAACCCTCTTCTGCCTCCCCAGCAGCCTGGGAATCAAAGCCAGGCAGGGAGGAGGGAGGGTCAGCGCAGCCCTGAGCCCCCTGGCCCCTTTGCCTGTCGTTCCCAGCCCAGGGGGGGCCCAGGCAGTGCAGCCACCTGCCTGTACCTCCCAGCCCCGCAAAGGCCACTCTGCAGGTGATCCGCTCCAGGGTGAGGGGAGGGGGCTGCCGAAAACTTTCCATCACCCAGTGGGGGAGCAGGAAAATCCCCACAGAGGTTGATGCAGGAGTCGAAGCAGCAGCGGGGTCGGCTGAGCGCAGGGGAAAGGAAAATTGTTCCCCCCCCCGGAGAAGGCAATCCCCTCTGAAGCCGGCCCTGCTGCCTCCTGGGGCAAACCCAATGCCCCTCACCCTCCCCTCCCTGGCAGCTCTGGGTTTGCTGCTCTCTGTGATGAGAAGCCACATAAACCCTTGAAAAAAGTGCCAGTTGTGCAGCAGCTATAACATGCCTGACCACAGATGCCAAGAGCAACGCAATAGGAGGGGCAGGAAGAGGGACAGAGAGGACCCTGTTTACCCTCCTGCCTTCCGCCTCCTCCCCAGCTGCCCCTCGCTGTGCTGTCCTTGTTCCCGGTTTCCCTACGAAGGGACGAGGAATTTGCCAGGGACTGGGGACAACGGGCAAGGGCAGAGGGGGGCGGGAGGCAGAGCAGCAGCCGTCATGGTGAGCATCACAAAAGCCTCTGGCTGCTGCCCACGTTGGGCTCTCAAAGGGGAAAGGGTGGGGATCCTGGCCCCAGCCCCGCAGCACCTCCCGTGCTCCATGGCTCTGGGGACAGCATCCCAGGACGGATGGATAAAGGCACCCGGGAACTACGGGTGACACTCAGGTCACCATCCTGCAGGACATCAAACCCCTGCTCCCCTGGCTTCCCATCCCTGCCTCGTGCCAATGCCCGAGGCACCCCGAGCATCTCCCGGCGGGGTGATGCTGCGCGGGTGCCCATGGCATGCTCTGCCCGGGCCCTGGAGGGGACGGGGTGGCTGTCAGAAATGAGAAGCGAGGCCCTGGAAGATGTCCAGCTCTCTTTTAATTAACCTGAACAAGCCAGAGCTTAAGTTTCCGAGCCAAGCTGAAGTCTCCCTGTTAGGAAAAGCCTGCAGTACCTGGCAGTAATTTAACAACTCTCATTTCGAGCTTTCTAATAGCAGTGCTATGGAACAGCTCCAAACCCGCTGGTCTCCCTGCCTTTCCGCAATCAAGTTACCTTTATTGCTTTATGGCAATATTAACAGAGATACCAGTGTTAATGCCTTACCTCAAGTTCAGCTGGCAGGGAAGGGCCTGGCACGGCCGAGAGGAAACCCAGCGGCGTGCGGTGGGGCCGGGCTGGCTGGCTCCCGGCACGCACCCCGGCACCCAGCCCTCACCCCGGTGAACGTGCTGCTGTGCTCCAGCCCCGGGTGCCAAGCATGTAGCAGGGTGAGCTGTCAGCCCCAGGATGGGGACTGGCTCAGTGGTACCCTGGGATGCCCATCCTTGGGAGCACCTGGTTGGGTGTCCCAAGGCACATGCTGTCATCCTGGGATTCAGCCCTTTTTGGGGAGATGTTTGCATTGCTGCAGGGGAGCAGGCTCCAGCCCCTTCCCAGCCACCGCTGGAGCTGCCAGGATCCACATGGGCTGTGGCACCAGCCATGCTGCTCCAGCAGGCTCTTCCCCTGCAGCATGGCAGGAGCTTGGGTGTCCTGCATGGCAGAGACCACCTGCCTGCCCCCCACCCCTCACAGGACTGGAATTAGCTTGATTGCACTAACCTAGAGGGGGTTCCGTGGCTTGAGGTGCCTCAGAAATATTCCTCCCTCCTCCCCTTGGGAGGGCAGGATGCCTTTCACTCTTTGAACCCACAGGCAGGAACAAGTCCCTCCTCCACTTCCAGTCCAGACCTTGCTACTCTGCAGGAAAACACCCCATCATACAGCTGTTTATAAGCATGTAAGCTGTTTGTAAAAGCCCCGGCCCCTCCATCACTCACAGGTGTCCCTCTATGGGGCTTTCCCCGACTTTGGTCTCTCCCAGCTGAGCCCTGTCACCCAGCAGGCTGGGGCTGATGCCTTAGAGGGGTCCCCCCAGTACCCCCAGCTCTACCACAGGTTTGTGATATAACCAGGGTGCTGTGAGAGCTTGTTTGGAGGGTGTGCTTCCTCCGTGCTGGCTGGGCATTGCAAGGAAAGCTTGTCCTAAAACACAGCCCTGACCAGGGGTACCACATAGGCATGTGGGGGGCGGTCACCCTGAACTCCCTGGTCTCCCCTGGACTGGGGGGAGATGCGTTTTGGGTGCTGCTGACCTGGGTGGCAAGGGGCAGATTTGTCACCACCACCACGAGCACAAGGCTGCGGCAAGGAGGAGGAAGGGCTGAGGAAGCAGCCGGTGCGCAGCATCTTGGCTCTTCAAACCCTTGCGGTGCCGTGAGCGGAGCGGGGTGCTGGTGCGTGGAGGGCACGTGCGCCCCAGCCCCACTGCGGTGGTGGCAGCACCGTGTCCCTGGGGAGAGCGGGACTGTGCAAAAGCCCCTGGCCACGGCCAGCCGCCGGCGCAGGAGCTGACAAAGCAGCACTGTTCCAGTTTATGGGATTGGAAACAGCTGCCCATGGGATGCAGACAACCTGACATCACAGGGACAGGACGGACTGCCCGGGGGGGACAGGCTGACACAGAGCATGCCCTGCTGGGACTTGCCCAAACCCTACTGGTCCCCACTGGTTTCAGCTGGGAGCCGGGCTGGGGCAGCGGAGGCTCCCGGGACCAGCTGTGGCTTCCTTGTGCATCTGCCAGCTTGGGTAGGAGGTTTCTCCCCAAGCCAGGGGAGCAGAGCCGAGTGTCAGCCTGCGCATGGAGCCACTGCTAATACCTTCTTTGCTATTTTTAGCTCAGCAGCCTCGTGCTGTTGGTTTCAGCGTATTTTTTTTTCCTCCCAGTAAATTCCAAATCTTTTCCCTCTTTCGCCTTCTATTCCGGGATGCTGCCTGCATCATTTGGCTTTGATCTGCACTGATGCCAAGTGTGTTTTGAAACTCTAAGTATAGCACATCCCTTGAATTTCTCTTATCTAGCAAAGCAGTAATATCCTCAAAGAGCTCCAGCAGGCTGGTTAAACACCTGACATCGCACGGCTCAGTCCACGCCGGCTACTCCTCAGCCTGGTTCCCAGGCATCCTCCCCTCCAGAGTGCTCCGCGGGCTCGTGACCCGGGCTGCGCTTTGCTGCCGGTGTCTCCAGGTTGCTGTCAATCTTATTTTACAGCTCAGAGACTGAAAAGGGCAGCTAGGAGCGAAGAGGGCCAATATTTCCTTTTTTTCTTTTTTTTTTTTCCCCCCCCCAAAGATGCCTGAATTCAGTCTCTAATTTTGCATCTGTAAAATGATTGCAGATAAAAATAATAGTATTTAGGACTTCAAAATAACCGATTTTCCAATGTAGGCAGGTAACCAGATGGCCAAACGCTGTTGTTTGCAACTCGCAGCGGATTGCAAGGGCAAAGATCTGAAGGCTGCTCTTAAATCCGTCCCCAAAATGTCTAGTGCTCCGTACACAAATACTGTAACAAATTAATGTCAGATGCTACCCTTGGTATAATTAGACAGGATTTAAAGTGGCAGAGCCAGCAAATTGATATGATTTACGTGAAGCCCCTACCCAGAAGTCCGCACCCACCGCTGGTTTATCACTACTAAAAATTCATTTATCGGTTGGAGGCTGCCAAGGGCGAGCAGCCCCCAAATCAGCTCAGTCCTTTGGGCCGCTCTCCCCAGGGGAAAACCAGGTGCTTTGTGCTGCTCAGCCCCAAATTTGGTCCCTGGACGGGGTGCTGGCGCCAGGTCCTTGGGATGCTCTTTGGGGTGCGGGGTCTCAGGGGGACACAGCAGTGCTGATAAACTCTACATAACCCATTAAAGGCATGTACAGCATCCAGAGCCGGAGCACTAGGAAGCCCCAATCTTGTTAGTAAATCTTCTTCCTCTTTTCCCCAACACACAGTATGAATTAAAAAAAAGAAAAAAAAAAACCCCAAACCCCCTCATTCCCTAGTTCTCATTAAGGGATAAAACCGATCTGGCCTAACTAAGCCAAGCTCTGGCAGCGGCGGGCGCGTGAGCAGTGCGGGTCTGCTCCAAAGTGGAACCAGCTCCCAGCCCCATGCTTCAGGAAACATCTCATCCAGCGAACTTCGTATTTTTCCCACAAACTCCCCTCAAGCTGTAAAGCACATCTGGATAATTTTAGGCAGAAAGGGATTTTCCCAGAAAGTTGGAGGGGGAGGGTAGGGGGAGGTGAGGGGCTGGTTATGTTTGGAAACCTCTTTTAGGCACAGAGACCCCATCACGGCTGCAGGATTGTGGGGTGATGCTAAGTAGTGCAGCGCAGTGGTGAGGACGGCTGTTGCACCAGCATGGAGAAATGTCTCTGGCAGGAATTCATGGCCGCAAGTGGGTTTTGCTCCCTGCAGCTGCTGCCCATCCTCCCTCGGCTGCCCTGGGATGAAGCAGGGACCCAGTGAAATCCTCTGGCGATTTGGTCCAGTGGCTCTGGGGCAGCTCTGGACACAGCATTGCTCAAAAGCAATGGAAAGGCAAAAAAAAAGCCATTTTGAAAAGACAAAAAGCCCCAAAGGCCTCTGGGCCCAGCCAAGCATTGCTCGGAGGGGCCGGCGTTGATGCTAAGAGGAGGCAGCTCATCAAGGCCTTATTAGCACAGGAACTGCTGAGTGCAAGTTAACGTGCCAGACTCCGGCTCGTCCCAGCCGTACAGCAAGCGCCGCGTGCACAGCCATGCCGAGCAGTTTAATCAACTCAGAAAGCAATTTGTTCTCTGTTTATAACCTTGACAAGCTAGCGGGTTATTTTTAAGCACACCAGCAAAGGCAAAGGCAATTCCCAGCTGGGCGGCAGCCGGCAGGCAAACCGTGCCAGGCAGGTGAGCAGCCCCCTGCCAGCCCCACCACTGCAGCCCAGCCTCGGGGCGGCTGTCCGGCGCCGAGCGGGCAAAACCCTTCCCCTGAGCTCCAACCCTGTCGCCTCCACACACCCAGGTCAGGGGCATGCTGCTGTGGGCATCATCCATTGCCCTTGGGCAACATGACTCCCTGATGCCATTACCCTGGGGACAAGCGCTCACCCCCTTTGCTCTGCGTTGTGCTCCAGAGAAGGTCAGAGGAGCTGAGCCGGGCGCGGGGCTCCGTAACTGAGTAAGAACAACCCAGGCACAATGTTTCCCCTGAGGGCGGGCGAGTAATTGAGGGGAACAGTGTAGTGACATTGCTCGCCCTGCCTAATCCCTTCCCCCCCGAGAGAGGGCTGTCCCCGGGAAGGGAGGATGGAGGAGACAGTGCCGTGGGATGGCAGAGCCCCTCTCCGCAGCATCGGCTCTACCCTATGGCACCCGGCCACCCAGCCCACTCCTTCACCGCTTGCATCTGATCTCCCAGCGAAGGAGGGCAGATGTTTTGTCAGGCACGGTGCCCGTCGTGCAGCATGCCCAAGGTCACCCAGGCACCGGTGTCGGAGCACCAGCCCAGCTTTCAGCCAGGGCAGCTCCCTCCATCGCCGCCGCAGCATCCCTCCTCTGCCGCAGAGCTGGTCAGATTTGCCCTGCAGAGCCGCCTTCTTTCCACAGGCCAACTGGACCGCTGCGGTGGGAGAAGGGGGACCTGGAAACCTGAGAGCAGGCGCAGCTGCCTCTGAAGTGCTCCCTGTCCTCGGGGCGCCGGGCTGTGTTTGCAGCCCCAGCAGCTGCTCAGATGTGCTGGTGATAACATGATTAGCAGCAAATTGGTTAATGCTTTCCCAGAGAGCAGGACACACGGGATGCTGAGGCCACCTCCCTGCCACGGCCACCCCGGTCCCCTCAGCCCCAGAGGTGCTGGGTGCTCTCTGGGACGATGCTCCCACACAGGTCCCCCTCAGCTGGGAGCTGGAGAGGACCTAGGGAGAGGGACTTCTGCCCCAGCGACAGTATGGTTCAGCGCCTGCACTTCCAGCTGATTTAAAGCAATGCCCAAGTTTGTAGAGAATTATCCAGACTAAGGAACATTATTTTTCTTTATTAGGTTAAAGGGTAAGCAAATACAATCAATCTTGTCACGTATCACAAGATGTCAGCAACTTCCCACCTCAGCCAGAAAATTACCGGCTCCTAAGTGGGTCGTGGAATTACATTCATAACCGCAGAAAACAAATATGTACATGTATATTTTAATGAAAACACTAAAGGTCGCAACATCACATCATCATCCGAAATAGGTTATTTCTCAGCTAATTTAATCAATGACCAAACCCAGGCCGTGGAGGAATCCCCACTTAGAGGAAGATGCAGCCCATGCAGGGAGAAGATATTGGTGATGTGATCTGCAAGGGACAGAGCTGGCAAACGCAATACCAAACCCCAGCCTGGGCTGGGGTCCACGGGGAGCAGCTGCCCCAGCCCCCAGCCCTCAGCTCTGAGCCAGCCGGGCGCAGCCGGGGCGCAGTGCTCTGCCCTGTGTTTTAGCGCTGTGGCCATCTTACATTGTCCCCGCTCTGGCTGAGTTTGGCTTCTTCATTTAACAGCTTCCTAATTCAACTGCGCTCTTCCCTGTCCTTCCCTCACCATTGCTGGTGCAGATAACCTCACTGAACCCCTCCTGGAGATTTACCAGCAGGAGGGAGCCCATTAACTGATCTAAGCTTCAGAGTCGCTAATCGAAGCTAATGAATTAACCAAGCGGGTGTTGATTTCCAGTCTGAACCTTTAGGAGGAGGGACAGGATCTCCTCTCCCCTCCGCCCCATCTCCTGCATCGCACCGCAGTCTCCTGCTTGGCAGTGCAGGATGCTCCCCGCTCCCCTCGCTCCGTGCTCAGTCCCACCTGGCTCGGGGCCAGCCGGGAGTGAGGTGAGAGGAGAGCCCTTTTGAGCTGGGAGAACAAAAATAATCATTGTAATAACGGCTGGTAAGACCCTGAGCTGCCTGCCAAGATCATGAGCTGCTCAGAGAGCCTGAAGAGCGGTGAGGCTGGAAATCAACTGGCAAGCACAGGGCTGCCCGCAGTGGTGGAGGGGCAGAGGCCAGGGGATGTGGAGAGGAGAGGAGGAGCGCGGGGCTGAAGGCTTTCCTGCCTGGCAGGATGAGGGATGTGGCCCGGCAGGGCCAGTCTCACCGGCGCGGGCACTGTGCCATGAAGGAAGCTGTGTGTGCCGACTGGCGCGCTGCCGGAGGGCTGCTTCTGCCCTGTGTCTGACCCAGCTTTAACCCTGCTCTCCCCACGGTCTGTGCTGCAAGGGCGGCCGAGTGACAGTTTATCCAGTACCAGGCTGTTTGTGTTGCTAAACATAAACTGGTGCTCTCCTCGCTCAGCAAGGGACAGGACCGAATCACCCTCTTGGCAGCACTGGGCTGGGTCTCTTTTGCAGCTCTGGGGCCCCAGCTCCGCTGTGTCCACATGTCACAGACAAATCCAAAAGCAAAAACATTAGGTGACACTCAGCAAGGTCCCCCGGACTGCAGGCAGCAGGAGGAGACGGGTGGCCCAGGCAAGCTCTGCTGTCCTCGTGCAGGGAGGGGATGTGGCAGGGTTTTCCCACTCCAGAGCAGTGCACCCTCCAAGAGCCGGTGTGCAGGCGGGTGATGATGGCGATGCTGCCGTGTGCCGCTGCGGCATCGCAGCTGAGCCAGCCGGCGCCACTGTGGAGCAGGATCAAGCCTTGCCTGGAGATGCTCGTGGGCAGGCAGTCTTGGATGCACATCCTTCCTGGAGATGATCTGCACACAAAGCTGACAATGCCCATCGTCCCCAGTCAGGTCACTGTCCGTCCCCATCCCACTCACCTGCCCGCAGAGACGCGCCGCGCCGCGATGTCTCTGTCACCCCTGTCACCCAGCAGGCAGGGACCGTGTTTCACAGCCCTCAGACAGAAGTGTTTCCCCAGGATTTACTCTCCAAACCTGCCAAGGGGGCCTAGCCACCCACCCCGGGGGTCATGCAGGCAGCCCTAGCCCTGGCTGGCAGAGCCACCACTGCACTTCAAATCCCAACCAGTGCCCAGACCACGGTGACAGGTACCATAAAACACATCCGCACAAGCAAATGTGTGGCAGCGCTGAGGACTGCCTTGCTGGCTGGCTGCCTCCTCCTACAGAGAGCATTTTCCCTGTTTCATGAAGCGACCGTGGTTGCCCTGCCTGCCCAAGGCTCCTCCGGCAGAGCTGGGAGCTCTGGCGCTGCCCCGGCGAATTGCAGGGAAGCCGCGGCGGCTCGGAGCTGTGGGAACTGCACCGCATTACTGAGGTGACATAACTTGCTGCTTGCCTGGCTGATGTGGGCTGGCAGCTGCTGAGCACACACAGATGCTCACCAGGACCCTGCTCATCTTCCCTGCCCCAAGCCTGCCTGCACCACCCGCTGCCTGTCAGACACCAATGGCTCAAGTGTGCTAAACCCAGGGGCAGGTGTGCAAGCCGGCAGCATGCAGCACAGCGGTCTCACCGAACAGTGTGCCGGGGAAGCCAAAACATGCGCAGGCACAGACACACACGGTGTGCAGCCCCCGGCACGCGGTGGCACATGCAGACCCCCAGCCACAAGCCAGACTCCTCCACCTGAACCCAGGGCTTTCAGTTGAACCCAAATACCCATAAACACCCCCCCCCAGCCAACTAGTGTGGCTTTTTCAGCAGGGCACAGGGATGCACACATGCACAAGGACTGTGGTGAGCTGTCTGCACCCGGTGCTGCAGGAACCCTGCATTCGCAGCTGTGTCGTGCTGCCTCTGCGCAGCAGCGGGCAGCCCGAGCCTGCCCTGATTTATCTCCCCTCCAAATTGTGAATGAACGAACTTTCTCCCAGAATAAATAACAATCGCTCAAAAGTTATTTTAGGGCTGGTCTCGGTCGCTGGAGTTTCCGCGCCTGCCGAGGCCCATCACATTGTTTTCTGCTGCTTTCCTTGGCACGGCCCCAATTCAGGGTTCAGAAGTTATTACTATAAAAGTCAAATTGCTTTGAGGGGCGGAGGCTNGTCCCCGCCATGCTCGGGGGAGCCTTTTGCCTGGCCCGTGGCCAGCGGGAGCCGGGGCGAGGAGGAGGGCTGTGGCGTTGCAGGCACATTGCCCTGGCAAGACGGGTGCTGCCGGGCCTCAGTGTGCTGGATCGGTCTTGGGGGGCTCCAGGGTCGGTCCCTGCCGTCTCCTGGAGAGCCTCTGCCCATCCTCTTCCTCGTGGCCCCTTCAACCTGCCCTCACCCTGCTTCCATTTAATGCTGGTTATTTCCCTATCTACAGCAGTAATTACTTTCCTGCCTTGGCACTGAGGATCGCCTTAAGCCCTGAGGTATTAATGTTTTATTTCCCTTCTAAAACTTCCTCTTTCAGTGTTTGCCATCACAACTCTCCGTAAATTTTGGCCGTCCCTAAAAGCAAACGTCCTGCCCCTTCGCACCAGGCACCACACTCGGTTGCAGTAAAGCTGGTGACAAGATGCCAGTCCCTGTCCTGCGCCGAGCAGCTGCTCCCTCCATCCTTCGGGCCTGTTTCCCACCCCCTCTGCAGGCAGGGCTTGCCCTGGACCTTCCCCAGCGCAGCTGGGCAGGAGCAGCTCATGGGTGTGGGACCTCGGTGGGAACAGGGGGACAGGCCACCTCCGTGGCCTCATGGGACTGTGCCCTGGCTGCTGTCCCCCACATCCTTCAACCTAAACATGATGCTTTTTTTTCCTTTTTTAAATGATTTCCATGAACTGATCATGCTGATACCTCCGTCTAACCTCATTAGGATTCAGTTTGCTCTCTCATTCCCTCCAGGCTGCCTTATTTTTATTATTCCCATTATTTAAGGCTGACCCTACAGCAATGACCAGCATCCTCCTGGCAGACGGGGCCCCTCCAACCCGCACCCCAGAGGCCTGCCACGGGGCTCTCTCCCTCCCCAAAACTGGCACCTCAAATCCACTGCGACACATGGTGCCGGGGAACCACTGCGAACACCCCGCAGCCGGGACTCCCAGGCTGGGAGCAGGCAGGAACAGAGCCAGGAGATAAGATGTGGCTCAGCTTTGATACGTGCAGCTCATATGCCTGCAGCAAAATCATCAAACACGGGTATCCGCTTGGCGAGACAACTGCCAGGCAGCGAGGCTTGCGGGGACAGGGAGCAGCAACAGGAGGTTACCTGGCAGTGGGATGTGGCAGCAGACGTGATCTGCAGGGGCACTTCAGAGAGGACATCTTCGTGGCATCACTGCCGGGAAGAGCCCGGCACTGCTCCTAGTGTTTTGGTCCCGCTGGTGCTCCAGCCTGGCTCAGCCACCCTGGCACAGCACAGGGCACATCCCCAACCCCTTCCCTGCCCCATCACCTGCTGGGGCAATGGGATGCTGTGCTACCCGTGATGCTCAGCGTGAGCATATATAAAAGCATTAACTGAGTATAAAGAAGAAAAATGCGAGGAAAGAAGAGCAAGCAGGGTGAATCTTAGCTGCCGTGGCAGCTGGGAGATGGACAGGGCACCCTGTTGCATGCACCAGGGGCATCCCTGCCTCAGGGCATGCGAGAAACCCCCGGCCCAGGGCTGCAAGGCTGCTGTTCCACACCTGCAGCGTCCCAGTGCAAACTCCCAGGCACAGCTGCTGGAGAAAGGCTCTGCTTATTGCAGCTTAAAGCCAGCAGAAAGAATCCCTGGGGCCACATCCAGCTGGGCTAGTGGGTGAGGTGGGCTCTCGGCTCCTCCGGACACTTTTTCCACCCAACCCTTCCTCTTAATCCCCCACTGCAAGCCCCTACCACCCCAGCAACCCCTCCACCACCCTTCTCCCGTGATAGCCGTCCACCAGGCATGGCTGGTTCCTTCCCTAATGGATCTGGCAGCTGCTCCCTGCGCTGAGCCGGGTTTCGGTTTCCCCATGCTGAGGTTTTCTTGCACAGTCTGCTGCAAAGTGAGAGCCGGGGCCGGCTCAGCCAGACGGCAGCGACGCTCCCCTCGCCCTGGCACGGCTGCCTTGCCAGTGGTTCATCCTGCCGGTACCCTCGCAGGCAGTCACCGGCACGCCGGGGAGGGGAAGGAAGAAATAGAGTCGCAGGAATCAGATTATGAACTGAGTAATATCACATGCGGAAGAGCCTGTGGGGAAGGGGCTTCCAGGGCTATTTTTGCCCAACGAAAGTTGCAATTAATTTGCAAAGGAAGTTGCTCTGCATTAAGAAACCCTCCAGGCAGAGCCCGGACTCAGGGACCCACATGACATTATTTTCTCGTTTAAAAACCATCGCGGTGGTGAGGGGGCTGCTCACCCCGGGCTGGCACTAACGGGGAGCCGGTGTGGGGCTGGGGAAGGGGGGAGCCGGCTCCGGAGGGGCAGGCGTGTTTGGAGAGAGAGGGAGCAGAAATTAACCTTGGAAAGCATTCAAATTAGGCTATGTAATAAGAGACCCACTTCTCTGGGTAAATTTGTTAGGATTAGGGCTCACTGAGCTGTTGAGGAGAATTTGGCGTGGCTCGGAGCCAGGGCGAAATGAAGCTCCTGGCTTGGTCGGCTGCGGGAAAGTCCAGGCTAATGGGCTTTGGTTCAAACTTTGATAGGAAAAACATCCAGGAACAAAGGCACTAATTCTTCCAAAAGCCCCAAAATCTCAGTTTATACATTTCTGTTTATGTTAATTCATAATAGATATACACAGCTGTTCTTATCATTCATATTCAAATTCCATATGCATCTTTAGCAGTTATTACTCCTGCTTCAAAATGAAAAAAAAAAAAAAGCCATGTGGAAGATTAAACAAACTCCCAAAAAACAACCTGCCTTGGGGTGTGAATTCTCCTAGTATCTGTGTCCGAGCTAAGGTCCTTGCACTGGGGTCCAGCCTCGGGGCAGGAGAGGAGCCCGCTGCCAGACTGGACTGGATGTTTTAGGGACTTATTTGAGGGTCTTTATTATCTGCCATGGACCCATCTGCTGACCTCCCTCTGCCCTGGGTAGTGAGGTGGCTGGTGGGGTTCACCCTGCACCGCTGCTCCGGGCACCCGCCAGCGAGGGCATGGCTTCCCCCGGCGATGCTCTGCAAACTGGAGAGGAGTGGATGAACCTGACCTGCTCCCCAGGGCTGGGGCAGCTGTGCTCACACTGCCCTGGGTGAGCAGAAGGAAACTTTTCTAAATTCAGTGGTTTTAAGCTAAAAAAAGAAAAATAATTCTGTTTTTATTTTATTTGGTCTTTTCTTTTAAAAAAGTTTCTCTGTCTCACATTCTGGAGGATCTTTCCTCGCTTCCTTTAAAACTTATCCCTGGACTCCAGGCTAAACAAAAAAAAGACATTTAAATCTGAATATCTCACAGACTATTTGCATCTTTAAACCTTACTTCTTGATCCCCGGAGGTTGCTCTTACTGAAAAATCTAGTGCTGTTGAGTAAAGCTCATTAGCAAGAGCTAACTGCTAGAATGAGCAGCAGGGACACAGATAGCACAGATACTTAAAGTGTTGTCACTAGGTTTCAGAGTTAATCCTGCTGAGAAGTTCCCTTCTTAACTCCAAGCTGTTGTTCTGCACATCCAGGGGGGCTAGAGACGCTGCTATTGATTCTTAGGATTATTAGGGGATGGCTGAGACTCCATCCCTTTGCCAGTGGACGTGCGGTCCGTGGTACCTTGCTGCGGAAAGCAGGAGCAGCAGCTGTGGGACTGGGCTGCTGCAACAGTCCCTGACCCTCCTCCTCCTCACCTCTGCACAGCGCCCAGGCGAGACGTGGCCTCTGCTGTCCTGTGGCATGGACGAGGTCTGAGCTGTCGCAGCTGTCCCCTGAGCCCTGCGGAGCAGCGTGCCGCTGCTGTATTTACATTCCAGCATAAATTGGCTTCTCCTCTCGTCTCTCACGCGTCCTGTCCCTATCCCCTCCTGCTGCGCGTTCCCCCAGCCGCCGGAGCCCCTCCGTCTGCTTGAAATATCCTTTAATCGGGAGCTCATGTCTTCCAGCCACAGCAGAAGGGGAGTATCAGCCCGGGGACAACTCGATCACGCCCAGCCAGGGCCCCCCGGCTAGTGCCTGGTGCCCCCCACATGCTGTGCCCCAGCATGGTCCTTAGTGCCCGGGCGGGTGCACAGGGTGGTACCAGCACCTGCCTGCTGCTTGCCCTCAGCCCAAAGCCACATCATCCTCATCACCCAGGGCACAGGTTTAGCATCTGACTGGGGACATCGGGACATGTCTCACAGGACATCACCCCATGCAGATGTGTCCCCTGCTCATGCAGCCCCGCTGGGTGTTTGGGTGCCTGTGAGATGTGAAGGGAGGCATCATCCCGAGGCCGAAGGACCCCCTCCAGGCTGCAGGAGCGGGGCTGGAGGAGTGGAAAGCAGGCTCACCCAGCCGTCTTTCATTTAACGAACAAACACACGAAGACCTGGAAGCAATAAATCCAGAGCCTGGACTACAAAACCAAACACGGCTGCACCTCCCCCTTGGAACAGGGGAGCGAGAGGAAGAGGATGGCCACAAAGCCAGCCGGGGAGCACAGACACCGTGTCCCCTCCTGCAACCACCCCTGGCCGTGGGACTGGCTGCTGAGCAACCCGATCAGGGGGCTCTGGCCAAAAATGCGGCCCCAAAAAGTTGGCTGCACTGTTCTTTTGGGCTGTCAGTCACTGTGCCAGAGGGATGCAGAGAGCATCCTTGGAAGCAGACTGGATTGGCAGGTCCCAGGGAGAGCAGCCATCTCTTGCCCTCCTGGGAGCAGTGGGAGCAGAGCCCTGGGGTGCGGAGGGTGCAGGGGGAAGACGCATACCCTCCAGGTCTACAGCATCACCCGCACCCCATGCATGAGGTGCTGGCCCGTGCAGGCAGCCAGAGCCCCCTCAGGGGCCGTGGGCCGTGCATGCTGTGCCGGCAGGGTGCCTGGCTGCTGCCCCGACACGGGGCTGCCCCGGGGGTGCTGCCGTGGGATGGGGCTTCCCCGAGCTGCTCTGCCTGGCAGGGCCCTGACTGCACGGGAGCACTCAGCCAGGTGTCCCCCGGCCCGGGCGCTGCCTGCCCGCGGGTGCAGAGCAGCACAGGACGGCCAGGATGACTCCCCACGTCTCAGCGCCCCACAGAAAAACAGCTGGGAGCTGCCAGACCCTGCGGCTGCAGGCTCCTGTTGGGTCTCCCCAGCCCGGCTACCTCCCTCCTGCTGCCAAACCCCCCCTTTCCCACTCCCTGCCTTGCACAGGGAGCCGAGCTTTCGTGTTGCTGTGCCGGCCCCGCAGAGACCCTTGGGCCCACCGCCGCCTGCCCGTGCAGCACGGCCCGCGCAGCTGCAAGGACGGGTGTGCGCTCAGGCTGTCGGGATTGTCCCCAAGCCAACACAGCTCACTTTAGGAAGCCCTCATCCCCAGGTAGGAGGGGATATCCCACCCCAGAGCCTTGGGGAGTCCGACTCACACCGGGCTGGAGACCCAGGGAGGAGGATGAGGATGGAGAGGCAACAGCACCACCGATGGGTAACACAAGCCATTAGTGGGATCCCTGGCCAAGCCCCCGCCTACCTCCCCATGGCCAGCCCGCAGTAGCCCTAACTTTCCCCATGTCCCTGCCGGGTGCGAGGGCAGGCTGGGCGCCCACCAGCGTCCCCCCCCAGGACCCCACTCACCTGGCTGCCAGCCCCCCTGGGGGACCCGGGCATCTCCCCTCGCAGCTGGGGAAGCCGCAGCAGTGTCGGAGCCGCCTTCTCCTTCCACTGCTCGGGCAAACTGCTATTTGTAAAACAAAGGTGAAAACATCAAATCAAATGGATGAGTCAGAGGAGATGTTAAAAAAAGAGGAGCGCAGGGAGGGGGAGAAGCAGGATCTCCATCTCCCCTCCCACCTGCCAGCAGGCAGGGAGGCAGGCAGTGTGCCTCGCCTGCTCGGCAGCCCATCACCGCTTCAAAGCGGGCACCGATAGGATCTAGCAGCCAGAGACAGCACCGAGCAAGCGCTTAGCGGGAATGGAGATGGCTCCCGATAAGCCAACGTGTGAACTCCTAGGTTTAAATTAACTAATGACTTCAGATGCTGCCGATAGTCTGCAGGGGATGGGGAGAAATGATTTATGGAGGAAGATTAAGCAGACTAATTAGGCCAGCCTCACCACTTAGGAGCTTCCCAGCTGGGCCAGGGGCTGTGCCAGGGAGGATCCGCTGTGCCCCAGCCCAGTGGGAAGGGATGGAGAGCAACCCCAGGCCCCCTGTGCAGCTGCGGACACCCTGGCAGCCTCCATCCCCAGGAGCATTGATGCCACATACATGAGCGTGGGGGATCCCATGCACCCCAGCCCTCGCCCACAGCTGCCCACTGTTGGGTGCAAACATACGATGCCCGTGGGCTCACTCTCACCGCGTGACCTCCACCTCCCCACGCTCCCCAGCCAGCACAGGGGGGCTCGGGCCCCTGCTCAGCCCACACTGGGCTGCTTTATGGCCACTGTAAATTACAGCCCGGCTTCCTCCCCGAGCTAAGCGCCTCTCGTCTCCTAGGCGCTTTTCCTATTAGCGGATCATTTTTATTGTTCCTAGACAACCGTCTGCTGCTGTTAAAACACAAAGCCAGGGCACACACGTGGCTCGGCTCTGCCCTGTGCTTACCTGCTGGCGGGGGCACAGGGAAGGACATGCCCACCACCCATCCGCCCCTCATGCTGCTGACCATGGCCACCATGCACCACGACTGCCAGGTCTCTGTGGGGAGTGCAAAGTCAACGGGGCTTGTACCAAGGCTCTTCCAAATCCCAGTTACGTACACCCCAAGAACCAGTGATTTCCAGTGGCTGGGCAAGCACTGAGCTCAGCCCCATGTTGCACTGACTCACTGCTCCCACATGTAACAAGTTGCCATGATCTCAGCCAGGAGATCTTTTTATCACGTTATGGGAAAACACTTGCAGCTCTCTTTTCCAGAAGCCCTGGCTATAATAAAAAGGCCTCCTTGGGCTTCAAAGCAGGAGGATTTTCATTGCTTCCCAGGCCGAGAACAAAGCACTATTGAGCATGGCCAACAGTTGTTGTCTCTGTCCCTTGATGTGCATCAAGCATCCCAACCTTGGGGCTCGGCAGTGGCACGGAGGGTAGGGTTCATGGGGAACTGCAAGCTGGTGTGAATGGAGAAGGGTTCATCCTGCCCTCATGCTGAACCAGGAGAACTCCGAGATGGGTTTGGCCCCCTTGAATCACCCAGGTTTCAACACGAGCTGCTGGGGTGGCTGTGGGCAAGGCAAGAGGAACTCTGGTGGCCTGACCCAGGGGCTGGCATCACGTCCCCACCCACCCGCTTGGTACCTGCGAGACAGGGGCTGCTGCCACAGTGAGTAACATGGTTTTCAGCAGGGATTGTGTGCATGAGTGTGTGAATAACACAGTTAGAGGTACCATGAAACCAGCTGTTTTCATGTTAAAATGAAAATTTAATAGAGTTACAAGCAGGAGCTACGGGGGATGCAGTGCGGGCTTCCTCCAGCGGCCTACCGGAGCCACAGCTTAACGCTGCTTGTGAACTCCCCATTGTGCCCGAAGCTCAGCCCTGGTGCGATGCTTGGCTGGAGCCATGCAGGGAAGCATGGGGGGCTTCCTGCCCCTTGCTCCGGGGTGCCTACCGGGAGCTGGAGCCCTGCTTTCAGCCTGCCACCTCCGGCACTGCGATACGCTGGGGACAGACAGGCAGTCGGGGACGTTTCCCAGACCCCCTTGGAGAAACAGAAGTCCCTTGTCACTGCTATCGGCACGGGGCCCCTGGGCCCTTCCCTGCCCACGGCTGAGTCTCAGGCAGGATGCCTGCAGCCCTTCGCCAGCAGTGCGTGGGGACCGGCTGTGGAGGGCTCTGCCTGGCGTGGTGCCACCAGTCCCATCTGCTGGAAATGGGGTTTTGGGGGAAGGAATTGCTGCTCTCCCCATGGCTCCTTCTCTCCCTCATGCAATGCAAAGAGCCAAGCCGAGCGGGGCTGCAGTGCTCCTGTGAGCCCCCGCCTGCTCCCCACATATTGTGCCGCCAGCCCATGCTCTGGTCCCACCACCTCGCCCCAGTTCCCTGGGAAACAAAAGACCTTCACGTTTGTGCGGAGCCAGAGGCAGGAAAGTTCACATGGAAAGGAAAAAGAAAAATAAAAAAGAACATACAGATCAGAGGAAACCATCTGCACTGTGCTGCACCCCTAACGCCGCACTGCTGTGGCCGCCCGTGACCTGCTCGAGCAATGCACAACGTCATTCGCAAGCAATTACTCACTGCACAATATTTTTATTTCCCCAAACCATTAATGAATTATGTAGGCATCTCTAGCAGTTACATGGAGGATGATCAACTGCTGTTCATCCCAGGCTGTCGGCACAGGCTGCCTCAGCGCCTGCCGAGGAGCAGCTTTTGCAAAAAGCATCCCCATCCCCGCGACGCTCTGTGTGCCCGAGCACAGGCACAGCACTGCAGAGCTCACCGCCGCACTGCCAGCAGGGCAAAATAACGCCGGCTCTTCCTGCAAAGGCTATCCAGGAGTAGGAGCTTTTTGCAGAGCTGGAAAAGCGAAGTTCACCTGCTCTGTCTCTGCTGCCTCCCCCACCCCTTTCCTCCCTCCTCCTCCACCTCCCTGCGACGTGCTCCAGGCACCTGTCTGGTGCCAAAACCATTGAGGAATTCGGCACTGATTTGTAACGCGTGAAGGTAATCCACCGTTGGAACAAACCACCACGTCAAATCACGGGCTAACCTTGGCGATCTGCTAATGAACACAGGGCTGGGACATCTAAAAGCTGAGGAGAAAGCATGGGCTGCAGCTAGCCGGCGTGCAGCCGCCCGCTGGGGAGAGCTCCGGCTGCTGCCGACTGCAGCCACGAAACTTCACGAGGGCAATGCCGATCCCCAACAAAACAGCCCCAGCCAACACGTGCGTGAGCTCGAGGTGCCTCAGTGACTCAGCCCAGCTTCCCCAAGCAAGGTACCAGTCGGCATCCTGCGCTAGGGCTAACAGGCGTGAGTTGAAGGCTCCTGAACCCAGGTAAGCACCGCGCAAGGAGGTTTTCCCAACTACTCCAGGAAGCATCTTTAACCCTGCAGATAAATGCACTGAACATGGAGCAACGCAGGGATGAAAGTACTCACTAAGAAACTTCAGAATTACATGAGTCCTTTCATAAAATCACCCTTCCCTGTTGGAAAGGCACACGGTGAGGAAGGACTACTGCCGCTCCTGCACTGGGTAACGCTCCAGAGGTGAGTGCAGGACCTCCAGCTTGCCTGGTGCCTGGTTGCTGAAGGATGTGGGAGCTAACGGGAGAACTGGGGAGTCAGGGCTGGCCTGCAGCATGGGGAGGCTGCAGGGCTCTCTGCACCAGAGCTAAGGAAGAAGGCTATGTTTTAAAGCCAAAATCCCTAGGAAGGGATGGGGAGCCCTGCTCCTGGCTCTCCCTTTCCCGTCGGTACAGCTGGCAGGTTGCTGGTGCTGGGGGAGATGCTGGCCCCGTGGAATGACAGAGGAGCCCCCGGGGCTTTCAGCTCATCCGTAAAACCTCCTCATCTCTTCCCTCCCTTGCTCCTCCCTGTGCTCTCACGCCGCGTTTACAACCTCCGCCGCAAACCCATCTTCGGGCTCGTCCTGGCTGGGCTCCAGGCTGCGTGGGGGCCCTGGTGGGGGTCAGCCTTGCCGGCCACTGTGGACCCTGCCCCCCATTGAGGCCAGCATCCCTGCCGGTGGCCCCCAGCCTGCTTGGCCACGGGTCTCTCCCAACACTTTGCCCTCTCCCCTTTCCCCAGCTGAGCCCCCGGCATGGCTTCACTCACCAGCAAAGGCTCCCGCCGCCCCCGGCCTCTGCCTGGTGGGGCAAAGCCCCCAGTCGCTTGCAGCTGATCACAACACCCTTCTCAGACCTGGGGACCATGACCAGCCTCCCCTGCTTCCAGCTCCTAAATAATGTCCAAATCCTCTTGCTCACAGCTTTGCAGCTGCCCAATGTCTCCTCCATCCCCACCCCAGCCTGCCTGGCTCACGGCATCCCCTGCACACCCACCTACCTGGCAGTGCCTCCTTCTGTCCCAGTCCCCATGGGGACACATGGGCTATTCTGAGACAAACATTTTCCTCTTTGGGGGCCTTTTCTAGTGTTCCCTGCCCCAGGGCAGCCCCCATGACCACTCTGCCAACTCCTCAGCCCCTCGTTCCTGCAATGGCAGCATTGGCAGGGGTAAGCCCCACGCCCAGGGGCACCCCAGCACGCCATGAGCCTTGCATGCTCCTGGCCCAAGGCACCCAGTCAGTCTTTTACCTTATGAATGACTTCCCCTATGCCAAGGGATGGGGCAGAAAGAGCTGAGGGGTGCAGGTAAGGATGGAGCAGGGACCCATGCAAGCCTGAGCCAGGGTACTGGTGCCTGGGTGCTTGGCTGCTGTGATTTCTATGGGACAGTGCCCTCCCTGGGGAAAGCACTCAGCCTGCTTTGGCCGCTGCTGAATTTGGCAGAGCACCTTGCCCAGGCCCGATGGTTTGGACAATTAGACCTTTTCCGCAATGCTCGGCTCCCCCCTTGCTGGTCCCTCTGATGTCTCAGCAATGAAAGCCGAGATGAGACCCAGAGGGAGAGACCCCCCATAAGCAAGCGGGAGTTCGCAGACATCGCCACAGCTCTGGCTTCCCCTCCTTCGCCCCCAGCCCCACTGTGCTTCGTGCGGCTCTTCGCCTGCAGCGGGGCCTCAAATCAGAGAAACACTCGCTTTTTTGTCAGGGCTGGTCTCCTCATGTTTATTTCCCTTTGCCGCGCGAGCAATTTCCCCTTCCCACACAGGGAGCAGCAGCCCGTAGCCGTATCAAACGCGGCCGCGGGGATGGGGCCAGCCCTTCCCCACGCCGGCAGAGCCAGGCAGGGATGAGCGCCCGCGCGGCCGTATCTCATCCGCCGGCATGCAGCACGCTGCCGCGCCTGCAGGAAACATATGTCACCGGTTAAACAGATCGTGAAAGCTTCAATCACTTCCTTATGGCAGAGCCGGGCTGAATTCGTACCAACAGCCAGCGTCTCCTGCACCCTTTCCCGTGAGTGGGACTGGCCCTCGCCCCCGTGGGGTGCTCCCCTGCCTCAGTGCTCCCCCCGCCCCATGGGGATGGGGCAGCCCCGTGGGGAGCTGTGAAACACCATCCAGAAAGACAAACCGGTTCTTGTCAGCACCTTGTTACCTCACCAGGACGCTCCCCTCTGCCTGCGAACCTGCCCCCCAGGGAGCTCAGGGATGGAGAAAACCTCCCCCAGATGCATGGTCCATCCCCAGGCTCCCCCTAGCAAATAACACCCAGAGCCTTGTGCACAGCTGCTCTGGTTGGGGCACCCTGTGCCTGCCGGCAGCATGTGGCCAGAGCCCAGTTACAGGCTCACTGGTCCCCAACCGCTCGTTGTCCCCTGGGGCAGCCTTGCAGGACCTCGACACATTTCGTGGATGTGGGCTGTGCATGGAGGAAGGGACCCCCCAGCTCTGCCTGTCCCCGAGGAGCTTTCTGCAAAGCTTTCTTGGGGTGTCTCCCGGGGATTGGCAGCATCTCCTAGAGCAATCTGCTCCAGAGGGACATTAATCACACACTCTGTCCTGCTCCACTGATGGGGTTATGAAAGCTCCCAGTGCCAATAAAGCAGGTGGCCGCAGCCGCCCCCTGACTCCATCCCCTGCAGCAGGGGTCCGGGGCTGCCTGGCCAGGACGCCTGCCCAGGCAGGTCCCTCCTCCCGCAGACGCAGGTAGGTGTCGGTGAGACGACACATCATCGCAGCGTCTCCGCCATTACGCTCAGCTTTCTCCCGTGGGCTGGAAGTTGCTTTTTTTGGAAGAGAGGCAAGCAGGAAAGCTCACGTGGGCTTTGATGATGAGACTGGCGGCTGCCGTCATCGGAGCCCAGCAGCAGGGAGAAGCTGGCGTGCCAGGCCAGCCTGGCTATGGGTGCCGTTGTGATGGCAGACCCTGTGCCACAGAGCTCCCCTAGCTCCTCTGCTGCCACCCTGCCTTGCCCAGGGTGCCCCAGCTCCCTCTGCCTCCCCACAGCCTCCGGCTACCTCCGCAGCACTGCTCCCCTGGGACGGAGGGGAGCGCTTGACAATAACGTCTTCCTTATGTGCCTGAAACAACAGCCAAAATCCCAGGCCTTTCCTGGGATTGCATTTCAGTGAAATCCCCACACCCTCACGGAAGGGCAGAGCAAGACAACAGTGTTATTTCTGCAAATGCAAACACCCACAGAGATCCCTGCCCGCTCTGGGCACTGAGGACGAAGGCAGGTAGGCTGGTGCCACGTCTGTGCGGCTCCCACCTCCCCGAGCTCTGCTCACCGAGATGTCACCTCCTGTAACAGGCAGTTTGCTTGGGACGGTTCTCCTGCCTTCCTGCTCGGAAGCAGCATCAGTCCCAGCACCACACCGCCGAGAGCAGCGCCTGCTCGTCGGCTCCGGCTCCTCACTGTGGGATTGTGTTTGTTTTGCGATCCGGCTCTCCTTCCGTCTCTTCTCTGCACAGCCGTTTTCCTTAGCTTCTCCCCCGCGGTAGCCAGCTGGGTCGTCCCTTCTGCTTGCAAAGGACAAGGACCAAATCCCTGCTTGGTCTCACCGGTGTGATCCGCCCAGGTGCCTCTCCCCCAGGACTGTGTGCTGTGTTTGCAGCCCTGGTTCTGTCAGTATTGGCAAATCTGATCCCAGCCAGAGCGGTGCCTCCTGCCAGCTCATTAACGAAGGGAGTACATAGCAGAATCCTCCCTACCCACCCCTGCAAGCCACCTCTGGGATGGTCTCCTCACGTAGTTGCTTTCTCATGCATGTGGCAGCAAGCTGGTCCCCCGCATGTCCACAACCTCACGTGAATGATGGGAGCCACCATGGCTCTGCCAGATCCCGTGCCTGCCCCAGGCAAGAGGTAGGGCGGCTGCAGCCCTCTTCCACTCCTGCACGCCCATCCCAGACCCCAAAATCCTCGGGGTGGGGTTTGCCTCCCGCCCACGCCTGCTGCTTTGCCAGCAGCCGAGTGAGTGCTGCAGAAGCTGGGGCAGCAGCGCCCGGCCCACGGCTGGCTGTGTCCCCAGAGCAGCCACCTTCCCCAGCAGGAAGGGTTTGGTGGAGGATCGTGCAAAGGCACAAGATAGTTCACGTGGCCAGTTCCTGCCACCTTGATCGGTGTTCCCGAGGAACACACCTTCACTCCGGTTCATCTGCTCCCTTTTATTTCCAGCACCTGGGCGCCAACTCCCCACCATGGCACCTCTTACCTACTGGGGTCGAGTGCCTGGCTCCACAGGTAACTTGTGCAAATTACAAATTAAACCAATTTTAAGGGAAAGAGGAGATGCAGACTTGCTACCTATACACACTTTGTTACATGCTCTACAACCTACTTGAATCATATAGCTCCTCATAGTTGTAAACTACTCCCATTGCTCGTTTGCAGCCTGTGTCTCCGAAAGCCTTTTCGGGCGAGACCCTTCGTCCCTCCTCGTCCGCCCACAGCTCCAGTCCCTGGAATTTACCAACACCTAAAAATATTTTATGCATCCCTGTAAAATCACACACATTTAAAGCCAGTTAAAGCCTGAATTATATTTTAAGATGTTGTCCAATTTGTAAGCATCATAAAAACCTGAAATAAGTTATCTTAGAAATAACCACAGGGAAATTACAGTCCTGACTCACAGCCAAGGAGGCCGTGACCCAGGTGCACGAGCAAACAGCTCTCCCCGTGACTAACACAGCCAGTGAGCAGGAGGGCTGCCGGGGCTTTCGGGGGCTGTATTTTAGCCATCAAATTTGCTGTAACCCTGGGCAGCTTTAGAGCAATCCTCCTGCCACAGGAGCTTGGTTTGTCTCTGAGCACACGCTTGTCACCAGCCTGGGCAGAGCTGAGTCACACTGCACTAGAGAACCCCATGGGTGCTGGGTGCTGCCAGGCAGCAGCAGGGAGGGATGGAAGGATGGGATGGGGAGCCCGAGGAGGTGGGTGCCAGGACCCTCCGCTGCCCTGGACCTGTTTGGGAGCATGCAGGGAAGCAGAGCTCGGGCTGACTTTTTTTTTTCCCAAAAATATTACCCAGTGAGCCACGCAGAGGGGGATCCTGCCCACGCAAAACTTTCCTGCCAAGCCACACCAGGGCTCAGACTCATGCTTTGCATTTATCAGCATAGACAGGGGTTGGTGAAGGGGGCTGTAGACCCTCAGCAGCACTAAGCACCAGCCAGCAAACACAGGGGCTGCTGCCTCCCAAGTCTCCTCCAATTCATCCCTGCAAGGGACCACTGCCCTCTGCTACACAACCGTTTTCTCCATCTTGTTTTCTTCCCAGCAAGCACTCTGCTACATTTTGATTTTTCTCTGAAGTCCCCTTGTTGTCGCTGCCAGCTTCCAGAGAGGGAGAGGTACCGTGGAGCAGGATGCACCAGCTCTCCTCGGCACAGGGAGACCTCGCTGGGCTGCTGGCCACCCTGAGGGCCTCTCGTGGCATGTCTGGGCCATCGGCTTTCCAGCGCCTCACCTCCATGCTGGCTTTGGACATTGTGGAGGTGCACAAAAGGTGGGTCACAAAATTAAACTGCCTGGAGGAAGACGTGGAGCAGGACCCGTGCCAGTGAGTGAGCCAGCCCCTGGCACAGCGGGTGCAGCCGGCCGCCTTCCCCATGTTTCACACTCTCCATCTGTCTCCAGTGCAAGGCGGGAACCTGGCGTGGAAACCCGCTGATTCTTTCCAGAGCTGCAAAATGAAGCTTTTTCATCCCAAGGATGCGGGCTGCTCTGCACGCTGCCCTCCTGCCTCCCTAAACTCTGACCAGATTTCACACCAAGCCTTCAAAGAGAAGGAGCCAGAGCAGCATCCCTGGCAGGCGGCACCATGGGGACTGGCCAGCCGAGCCCCCCCCAGGGCTCCTGGGGGGACCGTGGGGCCACCGCTCTCCAGGGTATGGTGGCAGGTTCCCATGGCAGAAAGGTGTTAACGAAGGCCGACCAAGCAGGCTGCGGCTCAGCTGCTGGCAGAGAATCAGAGAGCCCAGGTCTGTTTTGCTGCCAGGTTATCAGTGGATCCATCAAGCGATGCCTGCAAGACGCCAAATCTATCAGCTCTCCCATATGGATGCCATCCACGCCGAGCCATTTCCTGCCTAATCGGTATCAGCCCCGCTCCTCCCTCCCCAACATGGCTCTTTACAGCCTGCCACAACTCTACAAATATTTTTACAACAGGTAAAAAAAGGCACTTGAGCACATCCCCCCCCGCCCAAACCTCCCCCCAGGGCGCTCGCCGTGCACCATCGCTGCACCAATTGGGATGCAGGTGCGGGAAGACGTCCTTGGCGTCTAACATTACTTTGCACTCTGAATTTTCACCGTGGCTCTGCAAACACCCCGGTGGGTGCTGGAGGCCTCACAGGTACCCTGGAATAGGGATGCAGGTGACACGGGCTGGACGGGACCTCCCCGGGTGCCGGGGCAGAGTCCCGGCCAGGGTGTGCCTTATTTACTGGCAGAGAGGAGTTTACCTTGCGAAGGTTTCTGTGCCTGATAGCCTGGGATTATTTTGGCTTTCATGTGGTCTCTAATGAAAGGGAGTCTGGAACAGATGCAGATTTGAAAGAAAAGAGGAGGAGGAAATTTCTTAGCATAGGGTTTCGGTTCCCCTGCCTATAAACAGTGCTGACAGCGAGAGGCGGCGGTGATAAACACCGAGATAAGAGCCCAGCTAGACAGGTAATTTGGCACAAAAGGTTTGTCTGGAGAAGCTTAGGCAGAAGTCACCACACACTGTTTAAAAAACACAAAACCTCAAGCCCTGGCCAGGGCGGGCAGCTGTGCCGGGGAATTCCCCTGTCTGCTCAGGCAGAGGGTACCCCGGCAGGAGGGGGGTTTACCCCATTATTAAGCACAGTTGGTTTTCCTGCCTGGCAGCTGCCCAGGGCTGCTGCGGGAGCTCCCGGCAGAGGGGCTGCTCCTGGCAAAGGCACTTGGCATGCCCTCCACTGTCCCAAAACCACCTCGCTTCCTCGTCCGATGAGCTGTCACATAGTCTTATAGTTAAACGTCTTCACCAACACGTGCTATTCGGGGAAATAATTCCTCCTGTTTAAAGATTCATGGATATTGGTGTTGGAGAGAAAAAAACAGTGGTTTTCCTTTCCTTGTGGTCAGAAATCACTGCAGGGCAGGATCGTTTCTGATAACAATAAATAGCATCTTGACCCAGGGATCATCCCGCCAGTGGTACCATTCCCAGGGTCCCAGGTAAAGGGACCGTAAATCCTAAAGCCTTGAATAAAGAGCGTAAATGTTTCAAGGCAGGAGCAGCATGTATAAATTGTGCAGAACTTTATAAAAGCTGCAGAAAATACAGCCCTGCTGCACGAGCAGCGTAAACCTTACACAACAGCCAGGATGATTCATGGGAGCGAAGCGGCATGAATCACGCGGCAGTGGGTGAAACAGGTTTCTACCCCGTACCTCTAATGCAGAGACAGCCCAGCTTCGGCTGGGATCTTATCAGCCCCATCCTCCTCCCTCGGCACTGCTGCGTGACTCGACTTGCTGGCATTACCGGGGCGCGATGGGAAGAGCCAGGGCAGGCAAAGGCATTGCAGAAGAGCCAAGGAAGGTTTCTTTTAAACCAGCTGGTGCCTGGCAGGGACGGCAGAGAGATGCCTATTATTTTCAGGTGATAACAATGAAGTATTTCTACAAAGAGCAATGCCAAAGGAGCAGAGATTGTACGAGTCCGTCCAGCACAAAGCTTCTGGAGTTGAAAGGGAAACACCCAAAGGCTCTGATGGCTCTCACCCGCCAAGTGACCTGGCTGCTAACAAAAGAGCCAGTGAGGGAAATAGTCTGCTCTCCGGCAGGCGTAGAGACATGTCTCTTTTTAAGGCTGTGAGAATTGAATTGGTGGTTAGTGATGAAGGTGCTCATAAGAAGCTGAATTTTAAAACCCGTAAATTAACTAAGTAAGAGGGGGGCGAGCTGTCCCGGCTTCCTGAAAGGAAGTTCATGCCTCTAATCTGCTAGGATGCTTTCTCCCATCATCAGGAGGGTGAAGTAAGGAGAACTACTTGACATAATGTGTTTGGGGTTTCAAAGCTCTTTGACAAGGTCCCTTACGAGAGGCTATTGAGGGAATTAAACATTCGCAAAGCAAATGGAAAAAAAATCACTCTAATGATTGGAAACAAAGAGGCAAAACGGTGTATATTAATGAGAGCTACCTTCCAGAAGGCTACGTTACTCACGGGGAGGCTCCCCAAGTTTTCGTGTTAATACCAGTGGTTAAAGAGATGCTTTAATGATCTGCAAAAGAGAGTGAAAAATGTCAAAAGAAAAAATCTGGCAGAGGACCCAAATTGCACAGAGCGTTCGGAACAAGAGAAGACTACGAGGAACTTCAAAAGGCCTGAAGAGAGCTTGATGGATGGGCCAGTCAATGGCAGATGAAATCCGAAGTAGACAAATGCGTAGTCATGCACACTGCAAGGAACAGGCCCCACTAATTCAAACAAAATGTTAAAACGCAAAAGGAGCAGGAGAGATAACAGGGGAAATGCTGTGGTGCCGATACCTCCATCGATAGCACCCCCTCACCGAGAACGTTGCGCTCAGCCCTGGTTGATTCACCTTGGATAAAGGCACTTTTAAGCCCCGCTTTCCCCTGGCAGGCGCCCAGGGGCCGCACAGGCGGGGGGGGACCCTGCACATCATTAGGCACTGGGATCCGTGCAGATGGAGAAGGTCCCCATCAGGTGAGACAGAGCATCTCCTCCAGCAGGAACTGCTGAGCGAGAGCCTGATTTTGGGGGCTAGGATTGCTCTCGGAGGGATCCTCCCCATGGCCCAGAGGAAGAGCCTGGTGAGACCAGCCAGGCACTTATCCAGCCAAATAACCTCCTGACAGCGAGGTAAGGCAAATCCCGGTGCCACCCTCCCCAGGGATCAGTCGTCCCAGGGGACTGCCACTCTGAAGCAGCTCGGGAAGGTGGGAAGTCCCATATAGAGCCCAGGTCTGACGGGATCAGCCGGTCTGGCGAGGTCCATGCAGTGCCTGACCCTGATGCCATCTCTCTCCTGGGACAGGGCGAGCTGCTTGTTTGCTCAGCTGGGGACGGCCCCGGCTCCCCGCTTCGCCCCACTCCTCCCCGATGCTGCTGAAACCAGCACAGAGGAGCTGGGGCTGGACTTTGTCAGCATTAACAGGTCCCATCAGCGGACGCTCGAAAGCGATAAACATCTATGGTGCCTTTGAAACAGATGCAGATGTTGAGGGGCGGTCGCTGGGAGGTGCAGGTGCATGGACAGGCAGGGGGTACCCCCAGGGGCTGGGGGGCAGATGCCACCAGGGTCCCAACATGGCACCCTGGCGGGGGCTCCTTTGGCCCAGCTTTGACACTTGAGAGATACCAGGCTTCAGTCAGGGCTTTGCTTTGAAAGCTGGACAGCCCAGCCCCAGCGCTGGCTTTGGGGAGTTCCCCATTGAGGTCTGGGGTGATGGCCGCAAAGCCGAACACCGCTGGGCAGCCTGGGGTGAGCAGGGACCTTGCAAGGAGCAGATGGGGAAGAACCAGTGGAAATGGTGCCGAGGAGGCAACGCACACGCAGTGAGAAACAGGCACAGGGAAGGGAGCACTCGTCCCCGCAGAGGAAAGCAACCAAAGATGCCCCAAGAGCCCCGCTGGGTTTCTCCTGGCCATTCACAGCTTCGTCAATGGATACTTTTCCGCAAATAAATTCAATATTTATTTCCAACAAGTGGCTGGCGGGAGGTAGAGGAAGGAAAGACACTTATTGAATAATTGCACAACCCTCAAGAAAAGCCATAAATTACCCAGCTCTATCTGTCACTATAGTTTCCAGCCAAAGTCCTAATGAATCTTTCCCAACAATAGTGTAAGGACAGGTCTGAAGATGTATTGAACCGTCTAAGCACTTGGGTAAGCAAAGCGGAGGCATTAATAACCACCACGAGACAACCCACCCTACAGCGGGGACCGAGCATCTCTGGCTGCCTTTGCTCCGCAGCCTCTGCCACAGCCCTTGCTGCCCTGGCACAAGGTGAGGGTGGCTCTGGGGGATCATCCCCCAAAAGAGCAACTGGAGACTTAAATAGTTCAAAGGTTTTCATAATTATAGGCAAAAAAAACTCGACAGCAGAAAGACATCACTAATGGAAACCAGTGCCCGAGGTACGTCTGTTTATGGGCAGGAGAGAGGCAACAGCTTTGCTGGTTGGCCCTGTAGTTTTGGTCCACAAAGCAACAGAGGATGAGAGGTTTGTCACACAGTGAATCATGGCTCACCTACTGGCTTCAGTCCAGCACATTAGTGTAAGGGCAGATAAAAAATACAGGCAATTTGTCGCCAGACAATAACAAAATACAGTAAAAATTACTTCCATGAACTGCTTCTCCAAGAAGTGTTTCGTAATTCAAACACATCATTTTGCCTTTTCTCCTCAAACTCTTTCAGCAACCAGAATAAGAGAAGGCTAAAAAAAAATAAAAAAAAATACTCAGGCAGTGGCAGGTGGGATGGGCAAATCCTGGCTCTCACCGGGTTTATACCCACCGCACTGCTGGGGCACACCAGCACCCCGATGGCCACAGGCTGCTGGGAGCCAGGGCAGCCGAACCTCCCAGCACTGGGCTGCGAGTCCTGTCATGCTCCAAAGTCCCGGATATGCCGTATGCTTTCACTTCACGTTTCACTTTTGTACTTCAAATGCTATTCCCACAGTGAGGATTTACTGCTGCCGGGTTTGCAGGCAGCCCTCCACCGCGTATCACGTAATGCCATCTCCAAACGGCCGGCGCGGCTCTCTCCAGTGCTTACAGGACCCCCATTACTCTGATATCCAAGCACTTCACAAACATTAATGGATTTAAGCCTGCAACCTCCAGCTGAAGCAGGGAAGAGTTATTACTCCTGTTTACAGAGGGGGAACCACGACACAGCAGGGCTGGCTTGCCCAAATCCACAGCAAAATCTGTAGCGAAGCAGGCGAGGGGACATGGTTTCTTGTCTCTCGGATTAGCATCCTAATACCAAATCCGCCTTTCTCTTCCCGTTCCCATGAACGCCTTTCCTCCACGGGGATTTTGGCTGTTATTGCCTGCCTAGCCACATTGGACCTTTAAATACAGAGGGACATACCCCAGCCTCGCTCCTGGCAGACCCTGGGGGGTCTGGGGAAGGGGGATCCCATGGGAGACCGCAGGCTCCCGGGAGCAGACAGATTAATGTTTCAACTTGGCTTGGTGTGACATTTCCATCTGGTTTGACAAACTAAACATTTGAGTTTGCAAATGTCAGAAATGTTGGCGGTGAAGTCTGACATTTCTTAATCTTTTTTTTTGTTCCCATCCTGTGAACATTTTTGATATTTCAACTTTGTCTTGATTTGAGAGGGAAAACACTGTAATTTTTGACCAGTTTAAGCAATTACATATTTTTAACCTAAGCCATTAGCTAGGTCCTGTGGGCTGTTCCTGCCAGGAATAGACATAGACAGTGGCACCAGGCAGTCCCTCCATGAACCCCAGTTATTTACAGAGGGGGTCCAAAGTCACACAGCCCAGAGCATGCCAGGAAGCAAGCGGCTGAAGTTTCCTCATTCCAGGCTCCAAGCTGCATCCAACCGGCCCTTCACCTCCAACTTCTTGCTCAGCTCTTTCATGGGATCACGCTGAGCTACGTCTCCAGCAGCCTGGGCAAGGGGCTTCCCACCACCTCCTGGTGCGTTAGTGGAAGAAGGAGCAGGAAAGTCGATGCAGAAGAGCACATACGGTACAGATATCTATAGTCAGCTGTATTTTGATACAGTCCCCAAAGTACCTAATTATGCAGCTTGGATTTCTCCCTGCTCCTCATTCCAGCGATAGCTCACCCCGAATCTTTATCAGGCCTTCAGGCTTTGCAGACATAAAGGAGACATTCGGCTCTCCCGTCTTCCCAGCAGGATGGGAGGGCAGAGGTAGAAGGGCGACATACTGCTCTTGTCAGATCTGCAGAAAGCAATGTCAGTGAGCAGGCGTCTAAGTGCACATAACACCTAAATAAATGCCTGGCTTCCCCACAATGCTCGGGCTCTGCCGGGGAGGGATGTTGCGCAGCCAAGCAGGCAGCTGCAGCAGCACAGGAACATGCTCCAAGGGGGTCTTAGAGGGATTTGGGAGAGGGAGAGCATGCATGAAAATTGCATCGGAGCAAGAGCTAATTGCCAAGATTAACAGGCTCCAACAAGTGAAGGGTGAGCACTTGAAGTATGAGGTGACAACTGAGATGTGAGTGTTACCCACGGAGCCAAGCGGGGCCAATGTAGAGAGGGGCAGAGACCGGGGTGCACGGCTCCAGCTGCTCACCGTTCCCAGGGGACAGGCAGAGGGACTGAATAGCCAACTGCCCCCGAGGCACACCGTGGGGATGGCTTTGGGTCACAAGGCTCCAGGTGGGCAGATGTAAGGGAGCACAGAGGAGAAAGGAACCATGTGCCCCCACCCCGGGGGTTTGCATATTGACTGTTTCCCATCAAAGATGGGGCAGAGGACAGGCAGCATCTCTGCCAAGACACCACTCAGTGTTGCCCATAGTGTGTCCCCACCGTTATGTTTCAAGAAAGGCGTAGAAATGCTATTTGCAATTAGGAACTGGTCACCTAACAGGAGAAGCTTGAGCCACCAGGAGGGAACAGACAGCAGGGTGCAGGTGGATGCCTGCTTAGAAAACCAGGGCCAGCTGCAAGCAAAATAAATAAAACCAACCAGCTCTGATGCTCAGCCAACCCAGGGACACATTAACTGCACAGCTGGGGAGAGTTGTGAGGTGGCTGCATGAATTGGACAGCTTACAAGATGGATGAACACCGTGGCTAGGTGAATTTGTCGGTGTTTAAATTAAATGAGGATGGACATGGAGGTACTTTGGCTTTGGCAGAAACACCTGGGACCACATACCTAGCACAAGGCAGAGGCTGAGGATGGTGGTGCACTGCAAGAGGAGATGAATTACCTACAGGAGAAGGCAAGAAGTGCCACCACTGCCTCTGTGGATGAAGGGAGGGAAGAGGGATGGCCGGGGCGAGGGCTGCAGCCCAAGTCCAGAAGCAGCTTTGCAACAAGATGCTGCCACGAGAGTGGAGGAGACGGATGGGAGCTGCCTGGGAGCATGGGGCAGGTTGCAGAGCACACACCAGCCTTGCAATGGCAAAGGTGGCAGCAAAGGGATCCAGGGGAAAAGCCAAGATACAGAAGGAGAACCCAAAGGAGAAGCTACAGGGAGTGCCTGCTCCCCCAAACAGCAGCGGTGGGAACAGGGAAGGTGCCTGGCCTGTGCTGAGCTCCCAAGCATCATTTTAAGACATGGGCTCTGCTGGCATGTGCCGTAAGTGGCCGATACTGCAGAGGGGTCGGGAGGGCAGGTCATTAATGCCCTGCAGAAGGACGGTGCCTGCATGAATTTGCACCTCTGGGCTCCAGATGTGGAATACACAGAGCCCTGTGAGTCTGGGGCTCTCCTGCTTAAACCCCAAGAAAAAAGGGGAGAGGGACGTATCCACGTTTGGCTCAGAAAGGCAGGGGTGCCGCGGAGGAGGAGGATGACGTGACTCGCACCAAGTCCCGCAGGAAATCGGTGCAGGAGACAGGAGCAAAGCCTGGTTTCCCCAGCTGGCTGGTGGCATGCCACGGGGCACTGTTTCCTCCTTATGAGCACGTCCCCTGAAACCAGATTTGGGGCAGGCATGATTCATGAACTAGAGAGAGATAAACTTCTAACAAATATTATTTGCAATCATATCATTCAGCCAGCCCTGTTTCTAGGTTACACAGCTGACAATTTTGTAATGCAGAAACAGAAAAAAGATCAAAACCAGCCGACATGTCAAGGAACATAAGCCACAGAAGACAAAACACAGGAAGAAAAAAAAAAAAAAAAAAAAGAAGGACCGGTTTTCAAAGAGGAAAGAGAAAGAAAACATTAAACCACGGGGTGCCCGGAGATCTCCACCAGAACCAGGCTTCTCTTCCTCTCTACCAGGGCTGGGGAAGTCAGTGGTAAAGTGATGAAAACTTGCAAAACTCTTTGGGGTGGGTTAATGGAGGGCAGCAAATGCGGTGCAGGGCGTGAGAGGGACCCTGGCCCAACTGGGTCCTGGTGCAGAGGAGAGCGCTGCTTAACCAGCGCCCGGCGTGGGGGTGCCTTGGGCTATTCGTGCACAATAAATGCTTCAAATGCAGCCGAGGTGAAAAGGAAAATGCCTGAACACTGCTGCAGATATTCCCCCAAATGCATCTAGGCATTGTGCAGCAACATTCAAAACCCAAATAAAACATTATAGAACATATAAAGGGCGGGAGAGAAAATACTATTATATAAACCTGTCTTCGCATCAAGACTGGGGGCCTTTCCAAAAAGATACGCTTCAGCCAAACAAATTATGGAGCTCAGTATGGGGATAACCGGTTGAAGTTTAATGGCCTGTAATATGCAGGAGGTCGGACAAGTGAGCTAATAGTTTCTCCTGGCCTTAAAGCCTATGAATGTATGAATAAATCAAGGGAATACTTGTTTAGTTCCAGTCCCCCAGCCTGCAAAAATATGATGCAGCAGGAGAAAAGGGAAGTTAGAAATGGGCAGTGGAAGCAGCATGGGAAGATGAAGGGGATGAGGGAGGTTCGGGGAGCACCCAGGTAGGAGTACGACACTGAACAAACCCAAAAGCCACTGATGTAAATGCTGGTTTTTGCACAGCGTGCAACTGACTTTGGAGCTGGTGACCAGGAGGAATTGCTGGAGTGAAGCGATTTACAGAAGTAAAAGGACAAGTGGGAAGGGGCAGTGGTTGCTGGGGCTGGAGGGAACGTCTGCCTTGGGCCGGGGAGGAGATGCAAGGAGCATCACTCCCCATCCACTAACGCCCATGCACAGAGGAAGAAATCGCACTGCTGCATACTGCACCTTTGCTGGGGCTGGCACTGAGAAACCCCAGAATAAACACAGTCAGCAGGGAGGGGGGAAGCCCCAAAACCAGGGATGTGAGGTGGGTGAAGCCACAGGGATGGCAGCTGACGGGTGGAATAAGTTAGAGCTGATAAAGTGTTCCGGGGAACAGGAAGGGCTTTTAAAGACATCGGGGAAAAGAAGTGCTAGTGAGACAGAAGGATAATAATAAATGAGAAAGGGGCTGGAAAGAATGAAGAGCTTTAAAATGGCTGTTGCGGAATTGCTTTTTTAAATTGCTCTTTAAGGCGATAACTAAAGAGAAGAGGCATGGTCAATTAGGAAGTAATGAAGACCTTGTAAATACACTTACTGATAAAAAGCACGTAAGGGAACGCTTGACAAACCCAACATACACAAATCAGCTGGGGCGAGCAACATGCGTTTTAAATTATTAAGGGAATTCGCTAACGAACTTAGCAAGCCTCTGCCACTTCAAAACCCACCACCATCAACAAAAATAAAATTGCAGTTGGCCAAATTCTGAGCTGGCGTAACAAATCAATGGAGGGCTCGGGGGGGTGGCGGGGACCAGCAGGGAAGGAAATAAACACAAAGCAAAAAAAGGAAAAAAAAGGGGAGACTGGAAAAGGAGACTGACAATTAGTAGCCAGGAAATTCATTTCATCCACCAGGCGAGGAACGCCACAGAAATCGGGGATTAAGGAAAAGGCCTTTGCCTGCTCCCAGAGGAGAGCAAAGCCATGAGCAATGCAAAGGAAGAATTTATTAAGGACAAACCATGGCGGTCAAAGCCAACTGGTGTTTTACAGGGCATCGCACCCTCTCTGGAGGCAGGGACTGGTGGATAAAAGCTGTCAGGACACCAGGACACACAGCATTTCACCCCACGTCTCAGAGATCTTTCTTGGAGGAATTAATTGGCTGAGAAGTGAGGCTGGCTCGGGAGCCCACGTGGTGCAGTGGCCGGCTCAGGAACCAGCACTAGGCCTGGTCTTGTTTGGGATGAACATTAACGATCAAGAAGATAAATGGCAAAGTAATTGCATTTGCAGATGATGCTTAATTAGGTCACGCTCAGAACAGAAATAATGCAACAGGAGCTGGGATGGTTTGAAACATGGGTGGAACCAGGCGAACGATGAGCCTGGAAGGATGCAGGGACCTCAGGGGAGAAGGTGTCCTCAACAGAAATATGCAGGTGGTGGGGACAAGCTGGGAGACAGCCCTGGGACAGGAGGGGTGGCTGCAAGCAGCAGTTTAGGTGGGATTTCTGAATGCACCTGTCCCGCACTCTCAGCGCTCTGAAAGGCATCAGGGTCTCTCAAAATGACTGCTGGCATGGCAGGGTTTGCCTGGCCATTTTGCAACACAAGGAGGACACTGCTTGCTGTCTTGCCTGGAGGTTTTGGGGCAGAAAGAGTAGTTCTGGGGACCAGGAGAAAGCTGCTTCCTTGGCTCCAGGGGGCTGGGGTGCTGGCTGCCTCCCATGGCATGGCCGGGGCTGGATGGGCACCCAAGGGAGATGACATCTCCGCTCTGGCAAAGGGCACACAGATTTGTTCAGCGTGGGAGGAAACTCTCTCCCGCCACCCCCTGAACAGGGCAGGGCAAATAAAAGCAGGGAGCCCCAGCAAAGCGGGTGTTATTTGGGAGAGCTGTCAGAACGCTCACTCCTGGGGCATCTCTGCTTCTCATCCGCCTGATGGAAGCTGACGTTGTGTGAACCTTTCCGAGCAAACCCAAATTATTTTAATTTCTAAATCCAAACAGCTCCAATTATATCATTTCCCCTGAGCGAAGCTGGGTAATGCTCTCCCTCTGCTTCCCTGGCAGGTCTATGGCAGCCCCGTGCACCAGCAGTGCCGGGGAGGGGGGGAACTTGGGACTGGTTTGGGGGGTGCCAGTAGCTCACACCCCTCCCCAGATACCCCTCCTGTTCAGGGACAGCTCAAGGGGTGTATTGGAACAGACCCCAGCAGACAAGGTGAGATGGGGTGATGGTTTAAATACACAGAGGGAATTTCCAAGGTTTGGTTCTGCACGTGTATGAGAAAAAAAAATCAGGCTTTTCAAAGAAATTAAAAGCCTTTTGGGTGAACTCTCCTATCCACAAGAGAGCTTTTTGGTTTTCTTCCTTTTGCTCCGCACAGAGCAGGCTCCCATGGCAGGTTTGGGGGGGATTTCACTTTAGGGATGAGCAACAAACAATTCAATAGTTACAGAAATAGAGGGGGGGAAAAAAGCAAATTGAGGAAACATTTCCTAAAGAGCTCTGATTAACTAATTAACTGAGTTTCTTCCTACACCAGCCTTTCCCTCACAGCTTCAGTGCCATCCATTTGCAGAGGGTATATTGCACTAACACTTAACATACCATAATTGTAATTATACACCTCCAGCTGCCTTTGGTAACTTTCTTCCTCCCATAAGCAGCCCTCCCCCTTTTCTCTAGGGCTGCCTCAGCACCATTTTCCCACCATTGTTTTACCCACAGCCTGGGCAGGGAGAGCAGAGCAAACCCTGGATGCAGCTCCTACCTTTCACCCCCAGTCCCGCCACGGCTTTTTTCACCTCCACCCCCAGACTCCATTGCCCCCAGCACCACCTCTTTCTCCTCCCTTTCCTTCACTGCCTGCTCCTCCATTTCTCCCTGTGCTATTTGTAACAGGGTCTCAACGTCTCTGCTTCCAGCAACTCACAGAGCCTCTTTGCTGGTTCAGCCATGCCCAAATCCAGGCATATCCCCCTCCGTGCACCCACCCTCAGTTCCCTGAGCCAGCGAGGGGGCTTCTGCCGAGCCACCTCCAGCCCCTCCACCGCCACACGGTCCCAGCAAACCTGGTCTCACAGGGGCAAGCCATCCTGAATCTGTCACACGTAGGGGGGGATGCTGACCCCCTTAGCAGCACCACCTCTAGCATCCCTCCCTCAGTCCTGCCCTCGCTGCCTTTTAACACCTCTCCTCCTGCTCCAGCATCCCCTGGCTGCCGGCAGCACCTGACCCCCCACCCCCAGCACCCCGCCTGCACACAGCTGGGGGCAAGGCAGGGGCTGAGCTGTTCTTGCTCCCACCTGGAACCCCTTTGCTCTGGGAACCGCAGCTCCCCGGCACCATCTCCCTCCTAGGCTCCACCAGAGTTTGCCAGAGCACCTGAAACGCCCTCCCAAGCCCCTCCATTTCTGGTTTAAATTCCCAGCCCTGTATCATATTACAAAGTAACTGGGGTGCCTCTGCGCTCCTCTAAACTTAAACACCTTTTATTCTCATTAAAGGGGTCCGTGCCTCTCTCCTGCTTCTCTATCTCCCAGTTAAAAGCTAATTAATTACTGTTGACTTTCCCAGCAGATGTTTGCTGGTCGGAAACGTGGTGATTTGCGAACCGCAGGGCTCCGGCGCGGAGGAGCAAGGACCAGGGCGCGCAGGCTGGTGGGGAGAGGAGACCTTCCTAGCCAGCCCTGCTTCTGAAAAGGGAGAGAAAGTGGCTGTTTATGAGAAAGGCACTGGTTGTTTTTCTTGGAAAGAAGCAAAACCCTCAGATAGGGGTAAAATCCTGATTCCACAGAAAATTAAGCAGTGTGGATTTCAGTTGGGTCTGGTCAGAGGTTTATTTCCCCTCATACAAGAAACCTCTCATAAATCACTGCTTTCTCCAAGGGCTTTTCAAAGCGGTGATGCAAAACAGAACTGCACTGTCCGCGAAAGGCTAGCCGGCCCCAAAGAGCGCCGGGGAAGTGGGAAGGGATGGGCGGCCACCTCTACAGCCCCACCACCCTGCCACTGCCATGCACTCTGCTACCCTGCATCCCTCTGCCTGCCTCTGCTGTCGCTGTGGCTCACAAAACGCCAGCAAAGAGCAAGCAGGGATGAAGAAGAAACGGGTGCCATGGGAAGGAGATGGGTGACAGCGAAGGGCCAGAAGGGAGGATGACCTCGCAGCATGCTGCATGCCCTGAGGCAGGGAAGGGGCAACAGAACCTGCTGATGGGGGTACCATTGCTATGGTGTCTACAGGTGTCCTGGTGGGCATGGGCATCCCAGTGAGCATGGGCATCCCAGAAGGCATCCCAGAAGGCATCCCAGTGAGCATGGGCATTCTAGGGGGCATGGACATCCCAATAGGCATGGGCATCCTGGTGAGCACAGGCAGCTCCTGGCTAGGGCTGGCATCTCCACTGCTGCCTTTGCTCTGCTGGAGCTGCAGCTGCAGCACCCTTAGCGCAGAGCGGGACACAGGGGTATGAAGTCCCTGCCAACAGGGTGCATGTCGAAGGCACCTTCTTCTGCAAAAATGCTGCCAGAAATGCTGCCAGGAAGCGAAGCTCCTGGGCTAACAGCCGTGCAAATCCCCCTGATGATTACAGTGACTTTCTAATATCGTCAGAAACCTCTGTGCTAATGAAATGCACTGAAGTTAAGCAGCCATGGAAATGCCGGTATAAAGGAGAAAGGCCACCAAACAGGCATAAATGGAACCCCAAATCTCCAGAACTAACAGGCTGTGCTCAGAGGAGAGGGAAGGGAGCAGGGGTCTCCTGTGCTGTCGTCCCTGGACGGTGGTATGACCTTCTCCAGCTTTGACTGCACGGTGCCATCGTCCTTGGATGAGACAGGGTGCATGGGCGGGGTACTGGTGGACAGGTGGGAGCACTGGGGACAGAAACTGGGAAGACACAGAGGAATGTATCCCTTTGACCCTTGACGCTGACACTGTCGAGGTGCTTTTCCTTCCTGGGGGGCCTTCAGCGTGGCTGGGAAGAGCTGACTGCAGAGTCGGCAGCCACTCGCAGCCCTGCCTGGCCCCGACAGACCGTTTCCCATCGAGCTGTGTGTAGAAAATGGAATTTCAGCTTTTCCTTTTCACGGTAAATGTTTCTGATTCTGCCGGCTGATGTGTTCAGCTCTCGAGTTAATAGGCAATAAGCAAAGTGTTGTCATTCTTGTTAAGGAGACAGAAAGGGCTCCGTTTAAATGCAATGTGCGGGGCGACATAAGCCAGGCTGGGAGAATACCCCGTGCCTCCCTGCAGCGGTTTTGGGAGCTGGGGAGGGCAGTTTCCATTTTCTCTGACAGCAGAGGCAGACTGGGCACATGGCTGGAATACACCAGCGCCGAAAATAGGGCCTTTTGTCATCTTCCCGTCAGTGCTTCCAGGGGTTTGAATCAAAAGCGACCTCAGACACAGGTCCCCCAGCCCGCTCCCACCCCAGGCTATCAGGACAGACTGGGCATCCTCTCTCAGCCCTGCTCTGCCCCGCTTGCCACTGCTCCTTGCAGCTGCTGGAGCAGTGCAGCCCGGCGCTGTGCTGATGCTATGAATTGCATCTTGCCAGAGAGAGGCAAGAAACAGGGGCTGAACCCCTTCAGACACCATCCGTCTTGCCCTGCAGGCTGCAAGGTGCTGGTGGCACAGGCAAACTGGAGTGCTGTGCGCTGAGAGTACATTTGCTGTCGAACACTTACTACTAATTACATTAAAAATCTCACATTAAGATGAGGGTAAAGGCACCCAGGCTGTCAGGGGGAACAGTCTCAAATTGACTCATTACAAAACCCCCGTTGCTGATAGGGCCCTCTCTTTAAATAACAAGCATTGGATTCTTCTTGCTTTATAAAATTCCATATAAAGGAGAAATTACAAAAGCTTTCTAGCTCCTTTGATCATTTGTAAGAGTCCTTTCCAGCGCGGGAGAGAGCAAGCCCCTGACTTGAAGAGGAAGGGAACTGCGCTGAGTCGAGGGAGTTGCTCGGCAGGGCTGCTCCTGGCTCGGCTCTCCTCACCTGCTCGGAAGAGACATCCCTCTGCCATTTGCAGAGCGCTGCTGGCCACCGCAGCCGTGTTTCCAGAGCCCAGCATTGCTGTTGCGACTGGCCGGGTTTGGATGGTCCTGGCCCCTGGGACAGACCAGTGAAAGGAGAGGAGAAATGCTGGGGGGTTTGCGAGTGGGGGGTTTGCTGGCGATTACATGTGATGTCCATGTTACCTCGGAGGAGCCCTTGCAGCTTGCTCTCCAAAGTCTAAAAGTGGCAAAATTCGAGTCCCAGCCCTGACCCCAGCTGTGGTGCGGTGTTTGTGTGATGGGAATGGGGCAGCATGCATGGAGGCTGGGGTGCCGCTGCCCAAGGTGACGCCGGCATCACCACACACCTCCCTGGGTGAGATGCCGCTGCCAGGGCCACTGCTGGGCTCTGCCGGGAGAGCTGCTGCCAAGGATGTACAAGGTCACCGCTGAAAGCATCCTCGCTGCCATGGCACATGAGGGATCGGTTTCCCTACAGCCACACAAGTCCTTTGGCTTAAACACCAAAGCCCTGCCAGTTAAAACTGTTTTTCTTTTCTGTCTTTTTATCGAAGGGCAGGATGTGTAGGGGAGGGAACGGCAGCCGGGTGTATTCTAATGAACCCTGATTTCTAGCAAAGCCTTTAATAGTATCTCTGCCTTGTGGTATCTTGCTTGAAAAATTAATTCAAATTGGTTTGGATATAAGCCTTTTCACAGGGGCTAAGAACAAGCTGAAGGATCTGAAACAAAAGGGAACAATAATATCTTGAGCTGGAAGGCGCTGTTCAGACCCAGCAAGGATTGGTGTTAGGCCTGGTTTTATCTAACACCTTCAATTAATTATCTAGGAGAGGGAACAAACAGCACCTTAATTAAATCTTCAGATGACATTACAGTGAAAAGGTGTTAGACACCGGCAGGGACGTGCAAAGGGGCTGGGGAAGGCAGCGGCGCAGCGAGGAGAGAGCCAGGCTGACTCGGCCGCAGCGTCGGGGAGGAGGACCCGGGGCAAGCTGGGGGGAGGCTTTTTCTCCAGGCACCCCTTTCACTCCCAGTCTCGTGCTGCATTCGTGGAGGCGAGTGGGGAGTGACCTCAGCCTGCCGGCTCCAGCCCCAGCATCGCATCACCCCCAGATCCCCGCCCGAGTGGGTTTCGGCACTGCCAAAACCATCACCAGTGGGATGGCACCCACTCCTCCTTCCCTCTGCCCCCATGGCCACGCTGGCTCTGACCGTGCCGGACCACGGAGGACTCACACCTCCTGTGGCTCCTCAAGCATCTTTGAAGCTGCAGCTGGGCTGGGTCTGATCCTAGGAAAGCCGAAACCCTTCAAGCAATGCATTTTATGTGGTGGAAACTAAGTGCACTTAGCAGAGACGCAGCTATGGTCTTAACTGGAAATGCCAGGTATATTAACAAAGAAACCAAGCAAAGAAATTTCTGGACAAAAAGTTAATTAACTAAAAATCAAGCTTCCAGAGGAAGTTACATAAACATTTTTTGGAAAAAAATAAACATGCAGAATATTTCCAAGAGAATTAAGAAGAGTCATAACTATTTCAGCCTAGAAATGAGAAGCTAATATTGCGAACATAAAGATTTAAGTTCCTTTGCAGTTCATACATTTTATAACAGAAATCCAGACATCTAAAAACCAAAATAAAACACTCCAATAACAATCATAACTCTGACTCTCTCTTTTTCTTCTTTCCTGGCACCCAGACAACGGCTCAGAAATGCATCTCATAACTTGAGCTCGGCGCCGGAAGTGACTTCTATAAAGTGGGATAATTAAGCAAGAGAAACGTGTTATTTTAGAAATTACATCCTCGTCATAACACGCCGGAGGAGGATGCTGGGTGGCTGCGGGCTGGGACTGCTGCTCAACATGCGCTGGCACCCTTGGCACCGAAGCCATTGGCACCCTGGGTGGGGGTTACTGGCGGCTGCAGGGCGCTTGCAGCTACCCCAGGTGTATTCATGCATTACGTTTGGGAAGAGGTAGTCTTTAAACTGCATTTAACTCCCAGCTTCTCTGCTGCTGGGGAGGGCGGAGGTCAGAGCAAGGCTGTTGCTGGCAGACTGATTAATTCAGGCTGCGAGGAGCAGGGTTGCGGTGCTCCAGGATGACAAGCACCGACATCAACCCGTGCCTTATCCTGCTGAGCCGAGACTGTATTTTGCATCTCGTAACACCCGTCGGATGTTTTTGGTGCTGTGTGGCTAATAAACCAGCCGCTGCCAATTCCCACTCCCCTGCTCTTTTAGTGCTGGGGCTATTGTCCCTCCTTTACATCCCGGTGTTTATTTTTCCCCACTGTTTAGATTAGCTTTAACTTTAGGTGGACGCCAGGCTTTTGTCCAGGAAAAAAAGCAATCCCACGAGCAGCCAGATCTAACGACATCTTGCAAGCACCTCTAAATATTTCACAGAGAGAGGCTGTCAGGGTTGCAGGGGAGAGGCTCCGATCTGCGCTCATTCATAGTTTAGCACATCCTCCGCCTCCTCCCACCTTCACAAGCGATTGTGCCTGAGCTCAAACACACGCGCACCTTCCTCATGCTGAAAACATGTCGGCAGGTTCTTGCGAGGAGCCAGGCCAGCCCGGGCTGCCAACCCGGCCGCCCCAGCTCTGGGAGGGGGGGGAGAGGAGCAGGAGGAGAACCGCTGACTCCAATTAATCCCCAGCAAAGTCCCAGCACAGCCAGAGAGAGCTCAGATTTATCTCCCGACTGCCTGACTTGGCTCCTCTCCCCCAAACATTTGGCAGTGGTGGCTGAGACGCAGTGGCTGGTGGAAACCTGCAAGGGTCCGCCGGGGCTGGAGTCTCTTCAAGGAACCTGTTGAGGGTCCCTGTGGTGGGACGGGGCCCCCAGGGCACCCCAGGGCAGGAGGCACCCGCCTTGCCGTGCTCTGCCCCCGTGGCGCGGTGCCTCCTCGCTCCGTCCCTCTTGACTGCTGCCAGTGGCCCCGCCGGTCACCGCGGGCACATGGGAGCCTGGCCCCGGCTGGGACCCGCGCCAGAGCTCGGGCAGAAATGCTGCAGGGAAGGCAACCCGCAGCCAGCGCCTAGCAGAAAGGATGAGCTGGCTGGTTAAAGAGGTGTGAAAATAACATTTTGTTTGGGTTTTTTTTTTTGTTTTTCCCCAGTCCTATTAAAAGAAATGATTGGTGAAATCCCCGCAGCCGGGGCAGAGCCAGCCATGCTGGCAGATGCCTCCAACCTTAACGCAAGGACGGATGCAAGCGGCGGCTGGGAGTGAAGCCGAGGTGCTGCTTAACCTTGGAGATGACCCATCTGTCCAGGCAGCTTCCTCCGGCCCCGCTGCGTGGGCACGGAGGGATAAAAGGATTCATGCCGCCGGCACAGAGCAGTAAGTCATGCTGAAAAAAGAAAAGGAGGAGCAGTAAGGGCAGAGGAAGATTGAAGAAGGGGTGGAATAAGCCCTGGGAAGAGGGAAAGGTGAGGGAGCGTTTGGGTCTGGCACTGCCCCGGGAGGCCTGGCAGGCTCAGCAAACCCACGCCCTCCGCTGCTCCATTCCCGCTGCGCCAAGAGGGACAGGATATCGCACATCATTTGTAAATAAACCCGCGGCATCAAAGGAGCCCTCGTCTCCGGCCCTGCGCACCCGTCCCAGCCCACGGCTCTGGGGGGAGCGCACAAGCGCTCCCGGGGACGGAGCACAGGGATGCACCGGGGCTTTTGGAGGCTTGTTCACCCACTGCAGGAGCTGGTGGCACGTCAAGGGGGGTTATCCAGGTTCTGGAAAAGGGATGTGTCGGAGGAGTGGGTGGAGAGACCCTGTCCCCAGCCCTGCAGCCCCAAGCGGTGGTCACGAGCTGCCCTGCCGGGGTGCTGAGCCACGCAGCATATTCGGGAGATGCTCCGTAGGGTGATGACCCAGGGTGAGAACCAGCTCGCGGGTGCCGCACGCCCTCCTCGGGGCCATCCTGCCACCGCCTCTGCCCAGGCGTGCGGGAGCCCGCTGAGGGAATAAGAGCTGCCTTGGCTCTCCAACTTCAAAGCTGCTAGGGAAACATAATGATGTGCGAAATGCCGAGCTGCCAGCTCCCCGCGGCCGGCCCCACGTTTCCTTTGGAGTAAATAATGCCGTCTAATGAGATGGTTTAATTGTGTCACGCTAATTCCACGTGAAAGGAGACAAGATTGAGCACGTGCGCAGTCACAGTGGGTACAGGACCCCAGCCTGCAACGTGTCTCCCACCCTGCGGTGGCCTGGTCACCGCAGTGCTGACACATGATGTTCAGCCCAGCGGCGAGCGGCAGAGACCACTCCAGAGATAATGGGGTGACCGGCGGAGTCGTCTTGTGCAGACAACGCAGCTGCTCCAGGGCACCCCGGAGTGCACGTGGGTGGGCAGCAGAGAGATGCCGGGTGCTGGGCAGTGCAGGGGGGTGAAGGAAGGTGCTACCCCACACCGGGGACCCTTGGCTCATGCCCTGGGGGTCTGTGCATGAGGCTGGGATGCTGGGAGTGCTGCCAGCCTGGGAGGCCAGGGAGCAAAGCCAGGGGTCCAGCAGGGTGGAGGGGACAGCCCATGGTCTGAGTTTGTCTGGGCTTCATGGGCATTCCCGGTGCAAAGATAGGGCATTGTATTTGATCACAGACAACTCAGGGAGGGATGCTGCCTGGGCTTGCCTGCCGCTGAAACCCTGTGCCGACACCTCAAGGCCAACCCATGGGATGGCTGTAAGCGATCACCAGCCAGGGAGTTGGGAAATCCCAGCAGCAGGACACGCCGTGCCCAGGGTGCAGTCACATCCCTGGCGATGGGCACGGCTGCTCGGAGGCTGAGTGGGGCCGTGAGCATCTCCTGGCTCCCACCTTGCAGGGCCGGGCTCAGCTTTGCCGGAGCAGCTCACATCCAACCTGGTTTCATCCACTTCTATTTCTTAAACTGGATTAAAAGGACAAAGAGCATGAAGAGCAGAAACGCATACAAGGGGTAAACCGAGCCTGGGAAATTTCCCCTGCGAGCCCGTGTCTCATGGCAGGACGTTTTGGAGTGACAGTTCCCAATTTCCATTTCCACGGCAACATCGGTTGATCCGGCGGCATGCCCCATCCCCCCACACAGGCGTGCGCAGCACTGCGATGCTCCTGGGTGGTTTGCGGCCGCTGTTATTCCTGTGGATTAGTGTTTTGTTATTGTCTCCAGGCAGCCTGACCCCAGTCTCCACACTGGGGCTGCCGGCTGGGGTTCCTGGCCCCCCGAGCCCCCAGGCGTGACTTCAGCCCTCGGCCACGTGCGATGAGTGGCCGAGAAGCCAACACCTGCACTCGCAGTGTGCCCAGCCGCCCTGGCCACCGCAGGCTCTTTCCAGGACATAAACCCTTGGTTTTCAAGGCTGTTTTCTCACCAGATGAATGAAATAAACCAATGATTAAAAGGAAAAGTAGGAAAATAAATTGCACCATGTGCAGTCGTTTGGACACCCCAGATGGCTTGTCAGCAGGGTTTGACTTTCAGGTCTACAGCACAGATGGCTACCTCTGAAGCGGGTGGAAGAGCTGCTACCCACTGTGCGCAGCAGCCCCCGGCACACGCCGGCCCTCACGGCGCTTACGCTCGGAGATCGGGAGCTGTGGTTCAGCCCCACGGCAGCCCTGGGGTCTTGCCTGTGCTACCGTGGTGTGCTCAGCAGAGGCTCTGCTCGCGTGGCTGTTGCACCGGATGGGTGCTGCTGTGCCAATGCTCTTGTGCACTGCCTCTTGTGCAGCTCTGTTTGCACCAGGTGATGCCAAAACACTTCAAGAAGCAACTCAGCCAGGCACCATGCCAAGGGCAGGATGCAAGGGCCGACCTCAGGCAGGGAGCATGGTGCTGATGGTGGGGACACGGTGCCAGAGGGAGGCCAGGGCAAGTTGGGGCAGCTCAGCGGCCACACTTGCCCCTCGCTCCCATGCAGTAGTGGTGCTGACAGCCTGCCTCTCCTCCAGGAGCCTGTGGCCCTCAGAGCTCCCTTCCTCCTTCTCGTCACAGATATATGGTCTAATTTGGAGCAGGAACTCTTTGGAGCAGAGGCTGCATCAGTCTCTGCCTGGAACCACCAGACATGTCGGCGCGGTGGCATCGGCACGAGAGAGTAGCAATAATCGTTAGCGCTGGGACCGAGGGGACTCCGTGCTGGCAGTGATGTAGCATTTCCATTAGGAGCCTCACGCCGCTCTATTACTACGGCATTAGCAGGAGCACCGCTGCCGCCGCAGCAGCCGTGGGAGTAGGAGAAGACATGGCTGCGGTGGGACAGCGGCCCCCCACCAAACACCCCTGCTCCGCCAGGATGCAGCAGTGATGCTCATGGCATCAGCTGGGGGTGGGGGTCTGTCCCCCATCACCAATGGGGGACATCACACAGAGGGGTCTGTCCTGATGTTCTGGCATTTGGTTTTGTTTCCTTTTTTTTTTTTTTTAACCCGAGCTCTCTGGTTTTTATTGTAAAGCTCCAAACTTTCCCCTCCACTTCCCTGTGTGCAACAACATTTCCAACCCTCCCCTCCTCGGAGACTCCTGAAGGCTCCAGGAAGAGGGAGGTTTGCGATAAACAGATGGGAAATAGGGAAAACAGTCAAACAAAGAGAGGAATGAGAAGGAGAAGAGAACAAGGTGCAGATTCCTGGCCGCTGGGGCGGGAGGGGGAAGCGGGAGGATTATTACGTTAGGAGCAGCTTCAAACTCCCAATTCTCAGGGCACGAAACCTGCACAATTTAAAGTAGTCAAAACAAACCCTTTGCCGCTATTTATACTTGAGCTGCCTGCAGGCGGCAAAACCTTGACTCCATATTCCAGGCCTAATAGATTCCAGGTGTTTTCCAATAAACTCCCCTCCTCCAGCGAGAAACCTGAATAAGCTCCCGGCACCTTTCGGTCTCTCGTCCCCCTCGGAGTGGCCGGAGGGAAGGGGCTGGCCCCCGGGGGTGACTGGCCCCGTGGCCCCCGCCGTGGGGCATCTCCTGCTCCCAGCCTCCATTGCTGGGGCTGGAAATGCAGGCTGCGAGCCAGGGCTGCCGCTGCAAGGGGGGCTTTCCTAATTGAGGGGCGCGGGGCAGCTACAGTGGTTACCTCTCTGGAGCTGGGCTGGCTCCCGGGGGTGACACCCGCAAGTGCGGGTGGGGAGGGGCTGTTGCATGGGACCAGCGTGGGGTGGGAGATGGGGTTTGCAGCGGGGGGGCTGTTCATGCCCGTTACACCCCAATCTCCCCCTGCCCATGTCATTATGTTACGTTCATGCTGAGCACGGAGCAGCCCGGAGAGCACCAGGGTAGCACGGGGAGAGAGCGCCCACCTGTACCCCTGCCTGCAGCCCCGCTCCTGAGGGATGCTTAGCTCCTGTGGAGCTGGAAACTCCTTTTTCTAAAGCAGCTGAGGAGAAGAAGCGGTAAAACATGCTCAGTGTCAGGCAGCTAAGCCGGTGACAGGGGTCCGGCGCAGGCTCTGCTTTCCTGCCGCTCTCCGAGGGGTGGTGGGCACAGCCAGGCTTTCTCTCCAGCGTGACCCCCGCACCCTCCCAGACCGCCGTGGCACTGCCGGTAACGTGTTCTACATATCGGCTGCTATTCCCCGTGAGCTGAGCGAGGTTCGTTTGCAGCTCCCCAGGAAAAGGAGCAGGTCTGGCTAAAAACAAGGCATACTTCAGAAATTACTTGTGTGGGATAAAGTCTAACCCCGGGTGCCTTATCAGTTACCCAGCTCTCTGGCAGGAGGGTACTGGGATGGAGGTACAAGCAGGCTGAGGTACGGAGACACACTGTAAACTCTGCTCCTACCCCCTCCATCTCCAAAGAGGTGTGCGTGAAAGAGCTGGGAACTGGTTTTGTTTTATTCATGTCTCAGAGCCAGAGGAGGCCACAGGCATTAGCACTGCATTGCACGTGGCAGAGAAAACTCCCCATCAGTTCCTTTAGCATGCGTAGGAAATTAGACCTAGCATCTCAGTGACACCCACAGATTTAAGGACCCCATACCTGAAGGACCCGCAGCATCCCCTTGCTGCAGCCGTAATTCCTCTCCCAAATAAATATTTGTGCCTGAATTCAATTTTTTTTTTCCTCATTTGAAACCTCCAGCTGTGGCATCCTGCTTTACCTGCTAAGCTGGAGAAGCCTCTGCTATCAGATATCTTCCCCTGCTGCAGCTCAGGTCTCCTCTTCTTTGATCAACTGATTGGGATCCTTAAATTTCTCACGGTAAGCAGGTCTCGCAGCTCAGCCTTGCCGCGTATCTCGGCCTGTTTCTGATCTTGCTACTGTTTTCCAATATCCTTTGCAGGAATGAGGCCACCAAAACTGGACCCCGGATGCTCTCACCCTTACCTCCGAAGCAGCACCCACCCTGTCCGCGCTGCACCCCAGCCCAGGCGGCATGCGTGGCACGGTGGCTGGCACTGACGTCGTCTCTGTGGGCAGGGTCTCACGGACCCCACGGCTGTGCAGCATCCCCCACACTCGGAGACCAGTGAAACACAAGCCAGGGCTGGAGCAGAAGTGTTGGCACCCTCCAGCAGCGCTTGTACCGGCAAGGGTGTGTGCCTGCTCCCGTAACAACCCCTGGTGTTTGCATTTATGGTCAGGTTTGACTTTCCTCTTTTTATGTGCCAAATTAGCAGATTTGCAGAGAAGCAGAGCCAGCAGCATCCAAGGCTGCTTGTAAGGGACGGGAGAGGGTCAGCACCCGGGGCTGGTGCTTGTGGCAGTGAAACTGCTCCCTCTCCTGAGGAGGAAAAGGGGAAGAGCCGAGCCCTTTGGAGTAATTTAAAATGAAACAAATAAAAAGAAAGTGTGGCAGTACAGACAAATAGTTTTCAGGCACTGTGTTGGCATTTTGGCCTAATGACTGATTAATCTAAAGTGGTGTCTCGTTACAGATTCATGGGTGTCGATTGGATCAGATCGTTAATTCCAGCATCCACCAGCCGTGATTAGAAATCCAAAGTGGCAGAGCCTGCGGGGGAAGGATTAAAGGCTCAGGCCAGGAGGAGGGAGCAAGGCAGCGGGAAATGGGAAGGCACAGTCTCTGCGAAGCCACCATCTCTGCGATGAGGGGAACACAGCGTGGTCACCGAAATGGCTGCTGCCACAGCCCCAGGACTGATTTATCCTGCAGTGGTGGGAAAGCATCCTCCCATCAAGAATGAAGACTGGCAAACACATCCCCAGGAAATTTTGACTGTATCTCAGCCGTGCTCAGGGCGACCACACTGAAAGAAAGACCCCGATGATGGTACTGGCAGGAAACATCACCCATTGCCACCAGCAGACCTCCTGGAGTCCCCAAGGAGACACCCGGTAGGCGTCAAGTGCCACCTAACCAAAATTCTGCCAGGACCACACTTCTTCCATCCATCAGACGAGGAGGGTATAAATGGTCCTGGCAAGAGCAGGCTCAGCCCTATGCCATCTTGTCTGCCAGCAAACCAGCTGTGTGGTATAAATCAATGCTCTTTGGGTGCACTGGAGCCATTTTGCTCTTACCTTTCTCAGGAGCTTAACCCATGGCCATAGTGCTCTTTTCTGCACAGCACGTCCCGCTCAAGCATCCCTCCGTGCAACGGGGCAGCCCCTGGGACACCTGTGGTGGTGTCGCTCCCACTTCATGGGGGCTGGCAGCAAACAGAGGAGAAAGCAGCAGACCTGTGTCCCGGCCAGGCTGTGTGACGGCAGCACCAGGCAGACCCAGCATGGCCCCTGGCTCCAAAACCGGGGGCAGAGGCACTCGGCCGGGTCCAGCGCTGCCGGTCGGAGGAGGTACAGCCCCACAGCGATTGCCATCCGCTCTTCAGCTGTCGGATGTCAACTGATTAATTTTGCCTGGGATTAATTAAGGAGAAGCCAGCGACGGCTGTGCTGGCGGAGGGGGCCGTGGTGACCTCCCTGCGGCAGGCAGCGGTGGGAAGCTGGGGTCAGCGACCTCCTCCGTGGATGCAGCCACCGCCAGGCCAGGCTCTGACCCCAGCGGGGTGACGCAGTGTTGGCCCGGCGGCCGCCTGGGGTCACATTTCATCCTGTGGAGACACGGTGCCAGGACCGCCGTGGTGCATGGTCCCCACACTGCACTCAGCCACTTCTTACTGTTTTTTCCCTGCCTTGGTACTGGTTTTATGGTGGGTATCTTGCAAGGCTCTGCTCCTCGGCCAGGATGGCTGCGGGGTTGCAGACGGGTCGTGCTGGCTGAGCTGAGCTCACTGCTGGTTAGCATGGCCGGCTGTTAGGCAGGCACAGTGCTGCCTTGCTGGCAGATGGGTTGCCAAGTGATCTCCTGGTTCAGGAGCTGAGAGCACTGAACGGAGGTGTTTTGGGGAATAAAAGCACTGAGGTTTAGGTACACTCGGTGGAAAGCTGAAGATAGAGGAGGCAGGAAGCGACTGGCTGAGCAAAAGCTGTAGCAAGATGTGCTGTGCTGGCATAAGTGTCCCCATGGGAGAAGCGCAGGTGAAATCTCATGTGCTCAGTGCTTTCATGCCAGCTCGCTGTGCCCAGCCATTCCCCTCCTGGCCCCTTCTCTGTGAGAAGCGGTGGGTCCTACCAGGACGAGGGCGGCTGCTCCTGCAGCGAGGGGTAAGAATGGCCATGGCAGCCAGCCCTGGGGCCACGCCGCGCGGCACGGCCAGAGCCACTCTCACTGTGGGTGCAGCTGTCCCAGCCGGCAGCTCGCCCAGCCTGCTCCTCCGCCTCGGTGCCCCGGCTGCAAGGGGGTGGATAATGACAGCCCTCTGTTTCATGTGGCCGTGAACACCTGAGAGCGGCTCGGGATGGCAGCTGGAAGATGAATCATCGTGAAAGCCGGTCCTGCCGTCCCCAGGAGGAGCTGAATGCCTGGGTGGTGTTTCACACGCACAGGGGATTCAAGTGACCATTAAGTGTGAATGCGAGATGTACCTCCGCTGCACTCCCAGCAAACATGTCCTCGCACCTACAGACAGCTAACCCCCCCGCCTCTCCCTCTGCTGGGGCTAGAAAGCACGAGGGGCTCTGCTCTCCCCAGAGCAAAGGGCTGGAGGTTGTAGCAGCAAACCCAGGCTGCTAGAGCCCAACCCACTGCAGCCCCCTGGGACCCCCCGCGCCCCCGTTTCTCTCCTGGAACTGTCCTGCCTCGCTGCTCGCAGCAATCCCAAGCGAGACCATTCTCCCTCTGGGAAAACCTCCCAGCAGAATAACTTGGAGCAAAGACAGAAGGGGGAGACTGTCTCCCAGGCCGCCAGCACTCCATCTCGAAGGATGTGGGTTAAAAGCGCTTGCAGGGAAATGAGTTTCATGGCACCAGCTGAGCTGTGGATGCTCGGGGACCAGGCTGGCAGAACTGTGCATGAGTACGATTCGGTGGGGCCCCTCGGCCCCCATGGGAGCAGTCCTGGTGGACCGCAACATTTCTGCAGTGCTTCCAGCACCAGAGATGGGATCCGGTCCCGCTTCCTCGGCCCAGGTGCACTGTGCCCGGCTGCGAGGGGACACCAGCCACTGTGCATCAGCCCCTGGGCTGTTTCCCGGAGCAGGTAAGGGGGCTGAGGGCTCGCGCTGCCAGTGGTCCCCAGGCCAGCGGGCAGACCCTGCATGGGGCGACAGCCAGGCAGGCGCGTAGGGCAGCTCGGGGTTTGCCGCTCCTCTGCAGAGCCACTGCCACATGGAAGGGAAAAAAGGAAAAGAGGGGAAAGAAAAGAAAAAAAATCCCCACCATAGGGAAGATTTGCTCCGACTGCCCAGCTGGGGCATTACCACCATTATTGCAAGAGATCCCTGTCAGAGTTTTACAAAGAAAAACTACCAGGAGAAATACATAACCTTTTCTTAACATCAGCAGCTCAATTAACTAATGACAGCAAAGCATTCTCCAGTGTCACCAGCCCCACTCGCCGCGAGGAGCGGGGGGGACGCCGCTGTGTATTTATACAGCTGCACCCGGCCTTTGGCTGGGGCTGGCTACTTACTTTTTATCTCTGGCAGGATCTCTCCTGCCTCTCGCACGCGTGCGCACGCACATGCTTTCTAGAAGTGAGCTCCACTCTGCATGAGAAGGTTAACAAATACCAGACTGCCTCTAAAAATACCTCCCCAATCGATGCCGAGCGTAAGCTAGCCCAGAGTGCCAAAAGCTGCGAGAAAAGCCGTTTGTTCCCTGCAGGATCGCCTCTTCCCATCTCCCCTCCGTGCCACCGGGAGCTCTGGATCTGTCCCGGCCGCCCATCCGCTTGTCCCCACCTGGCCATCTCTGAAAGGCTGGTCCCTCTCCTTCCACTCACACAAATGCCTCCGTATTAAATCATTTGTCTGTGTCGATTGATTCAATATTGAGATGCGACTTGTAGCCACTTCTATCTAAATAGAATCTAAATTGTTATTACGGCTCCATAGTCGTGGCTTCTTCAGCGTCGCCCTTCGTCTTGCCAGCTCTGCTCTGCTCTAATTGCCTTCAGCGCGCTGAAAACATGAATGCGTACAATTTGCAGGGAAGAAATTATCATCACATCTCCTTTCAGATCTTGCTAAATGCTGTTGTGTTTATTCATTCACCCTGCGATTGCTCCCGGGGCAGATAGCAGCAGGCAGGCTAATAACAGGCAGATAGCGCGCACTTCTGATCAGAGGCCAAGAGGAACATTAAAAAAAGAGGGAAACCCATCGCCACACATGCCGCAGGGACAGCCCCTGGCTCCCGGTGGCTGCGGTGATCCTGGAGCGCCGGCTGGCTCCATCCCACCTGCTGTGCACCGGGGACAGCTGCTCTGGCGGTGCACGAACTCTCCCTCGTGCCGGGCTGGGTCCTGCGAGACTGTGGAAGACTGTGCCTTGTCTAGCGATGGGGAAACCGAGGCAAGGAGGGCAGCGGAGGTGGCACTGCAAGTCCACAGCCATGCTGGGGCAAGAACTTCGGTGCAGGGAATCCTGCTCCTGCGGCAAGGCAGGTTATTCCCCAGGGCTGAGCCAGGGCAGCAGCGGCACCGGCCACAGCCAGAACGGCCCTTTCAGGGGGAAGGAGGAAGAAACGCTGAAGGTTTCACCTCTGGGGAGCAGCTTGCTGGCATGCTGTCCCTCCTGCCAGCACTTGGCAAGCGCCTGCTGCGCTGGGTAGCTCTGGCAGCAGCCCTGCGAAGGGGGCACAGGCACAGACTGGCCATAAATCACCCGCCGCGTGTGTGTCCCTCAGCTCTGACCTCGGTGGGGCTGAGATTAATGGACTATCCGTTTAACCCCACTAGCCCTTAACTAGCCATGAAGTGCAGGAACAGCTCACCAACAGCACCGGTGGGAACAGCTCTGCTTTGTGGGTGGCTGGGGCGGAGAGCATGAAGAGCCCCTCTTTTTTGGAGGAAAGCTGCCTGGGAAAGTCATTCTCTCCAAGCAGGGGGGAGCAGCCCTGCCACTTCTCCCCTGTGCAGGACATTTTTCATAATTACAAGGAAGAGCTCAGTCACAACGGCTCGACACAGCTGCAATTAATAGTGAGCCCGCTGCTGGCTTTCATAGCCGATCCCTGCTCTGCTGCACAGCGCACTCCACCTTCCATTAGGGAGATGAATGGAGGCCAGGGCATCTCCCTGGGGCAGTGTTCCCCATGCTCACAGCACCAGTTATGTGCCAGGAGCCCGGGCAGACAGGTGGTGCCAGGCCCTCGGGGGGGTCCCATGCAGGGCCCCACATGGCTGGGGTGAAGGCATCCAGCTTTTGTGGGAGCAATGGGAAGGAAACGTACACGGCTTCGTCCCCACGCCACAGCAGTGAGGGGCAGCTTGCCCTCCCATCACCCCACCTTCTCTGCTGTTGGCTGCTCATCTTCTGCTGCCCAGCATCAGAGCGAGTGGGCTCGGGGTTTCCCACTGGTTTCCCTCCCGGCTGCTCTGCCAGCCTGGCGCCAGTTCCAGCAGCACCCAGCCATAGTGTACCTTCGCACCCCAGGAGGAGGCTTTGCAGCAGAATAAAGCCCCCGAGGCATAGCAAAGATGCCTTTGCAATTGCTGGCACTAACAGCGGCAGGTCAGAGCCTTGGTTGCAGCACTGGTGTTCAGACCCTCCCAGCTGAACCTGCTGCCATCATACATTTTACAGCAGGCAAAAGGGATGGGGGATCTGGCTGGTGTGTCCTCAGGCTCCCTCTCCAGTCCTGTGTAAGGTCACACTGTAAGCCCCTGGGGCAGGGGACCAGGCTCCTGGCTCTGTGTCGCAGCATAGTCCCCTTAAACAACGAGCTGCTCTGCCTTCCCAGTCCCAAGCACGGCTCCTAGCTCCTTCCACCATCAATTGACTCTGCACACCCATCCATTCATGGCATTTAGCTCACAACACACAGGGTACCAGAAACCCCAGGGTGGGGTACCAAGGCATTTTGCCCATTTTCAGCCCACCCTGGCTCAGCTCGCAGCCCTCTGGCTGAAACCCCTTTGGGTTTTTGAGACAACTGCTTTTCGGCTGCAAACACCAGAGGCAGTGGATTCAGTGACCTCATCAGTGGCAGGACCCAGGTCCTGCTCCTGGAGGTGAGGAAGGCAGAGATGCTGTGCTTTGTGCTCTGCTCCACCTTCTTCCCCAGCCTCAGGAAGACCTGAAGGGTGATGGCCGCCCAGCAGCACGGCATCACTGGGACCCGCAGGTGCCAGCTCCCCTCTGCTTGAGCAGGGCTGGCTGGCTGAGAACGGGCGTGGGAGTCAGATGTCCCCAAAACCGCAGTGCTCACTCTTTCAGTATTGTTATATGGGAAAAAGGAGAGCAAATATGAATGAATTCAATATTAACTGTGTGAGATAGGATGCCGTATATTCACATGGTTAAGTAAAAGAGAGTAAATGGAAATCTTTATCACTATAGACTGCTGAATATTAATAGTTATTGTTTGAGTCACTGCAGTGTGGAAAAGTCAATTATAACTTAAGTGTAAAAACGTCCTGAATTATAGATAAACTAGGCAAGGAAAGAGACAAATCTTCAACACACAATACAAAAACTGTGATAAAAGAAGAAATAAATGTGATAAGAACTTTAAAACAGTAGCTGTCAAAATGTACTGAATGATTCTTTATATTAGTTAATGCTGTGTATAAACTGGAATCTCGAAAGGGTTAAGCGCCTGCATGTTAAACACTTGCTTTATTTCTGCAGCCTACACAGAGACACGGGCAATGGAGGGGAACTAACATGTTTGCATCTTCAGCGAGAAAGCCTGAATTTTCCAAATAGCTCAACACCCACATCAGGGCTGGGGTTTTCCAGCACCCTTTCAAGGACCAAAATAAACGGTCAGGTTTTCCAGTGTTTTCAAGAACTGAGAGCTGAAAATGTGAGGGCACGTGCCTTGGCGGTAGCTGCCGGGCTTTGAGCACCTGGGGAGAGCTTGCCCTTGGTCCCTGCCCGAGAGCGGAGCATCGTCCCTCCACTCTCACTAAGGCAGAAGCTGCCTTTGGGATACTGCAGGTCACTGACTCCCAGGCTGGGAGGTGAAGTGGAGCCATGGAGCGGGCAGTTGCCGAGTTGGCAGCGTGGCAGGCTGCAGCCCTGGTGTCTCCTCACGGTCACACTCGTGACACCGCTTCTGGCAGCGGGAAATCAGGATACACGCCATGAGCTCATTCCCAAAGATCCTGCGGAGGCCTGGAGGGGGCTTGCTGCACCCCACATCCCTTCTTGACTTGGAAGCGACCCACATTTCTTGCATTTAATTCCAGAAGAGACGAATGGGTGTCCCTGGGAGGTGACTCTGCTCCCTTTGGGGACAGCCTAAAGCTGGCTGAGGTCTGGCAAGCGGATGGTGTGACATGGAGCTCTGCACAGCGCGCTGGGAGAGAGGGGCTGCCCTTCCCCACCCACCCTGGCACTGCTGCAGATGTGAAGGAGAGCAATCCCTTGCAAAATGTCACTGTCATTTTCCATGACCATTCCTGGCAGCGGAAAGGCAGCGTGCAGGCACAGGAGGAGGTCACACCTTCTTCAAGTCTGATGGGGTCTCCCATTATCCCAGTCGGCCCTTCTGACAGCAGTGGTCTTGGCTGGCACCCTCCAGCCCTGCAGCTATGTTACTTAATCACTCGTCCCCCCTGAATTTTCATAGGCACAAGCAAGCCTCTTGCTGGACCCACAGCCTGAGAAGCTCGGATGCCTTGGTGGCAGGAGAGGAGATGAGCCAGGTGATCCCTGGCCCCTCAAAGGGCCAGTATCCATTTATCGCCCCGAATGGAGGTTTCTGAATCACATTAGCTCCACATGTCATTACTCCCAGGCGGTGCCAAGTGACCCATTATAGCAGGAATAACAACAGCAGGTTTCCAGAGTGAGGAGGTTTGACCCGACACCAAAGGTGATGTGCTTCCTCTTCAGTAATTAATCCATCTCGCTCCCACCCCTGGCTAACGCCGTGTCATTATTTTGCAATCTGGATCCTTCAAACAAGTGTCTCTGCAGGTCAGCAGTTCTCATCAGTGTTGGTTATCCTGGAGAGCAGCGCTGGGGTTTATCGTATTGCCATTCACAGCCGAGAACTGCTTCCCCTGAGGAGAGGGGAGAGGCAGGCTGCCAGCCTGCTCCCCCCTGCCTCTGCTCAGGGTGGGAGCCGAGCAGGGCAAGCCATGCCTTTGTGCTGGGACTTGCCGTGCTGATCCCAGTGGGAAATTACAGGCTCTCCCCGCTCCGCCGTCCGGAGGTGCTGGGTGCCTGGCTGCACATCCCGCCGGCGGCGATGATGGACTCAAGGCCACTTACATTCTTGTCTGAAGCAGAGGTGAGGCGAAGCCTTAGCTCTGGATGGAGTGAGCCAGAGCTGCGGCTAGTGGAAATGAGGGACATTCCCCATGCTGGCCTCAGCCCTGCTCTCCGAGAGCCTCCCATGAGCGAGCAGCCAAGGCCACCAAGCCCTCGCTGTCCTCCTGTCACCATCCTCAGCTCAGATCTGCCTGCACATACCAAACCCCACTGCTGAGGTTGCACAATTATTTCCATTAGAAGCCATAATTAAGGTCAAAAACTATTTCTATTATAACCCTGCTTTACTCACTCAGAGCTTCCTGAAAAATTCTCCTTTTGCTCTAATTTTTTCCATGCTCTGAGCCCAGAGGCAAATTGGGAGTTAATGTTTAAATTAAGCCTATTGAGGAGCATGCGAGAGACATGAGAAGCGCACTGTCCTGCTCCTGCCACTGCTCCGGAAACAGCCTGCGTCCCCGAACCGGCAGCACGCCCCGCTCAGGAGCGGGGGCTTTGCTAGATCTGAGCGGAGGAGAAAGCTGATTAATATTAAGCTGATTAATATGGGACCATTGTTGAGAGATACCCCACAGAGTATTTATATTAATTCCACACTAGCACTGCGCTGTGACCCCACGCACCATGCCCGCGTACGGATATTAGTGTGGCCTGAATATTGAAACCATTTCAAAATAATGAAATCTTGGTCATAGCCAAGATCAGAGCAGCAGCGGCTGACGGACCAAGTCCCCTGCCCATATGGCGAGCTGACGTCTTTGCTCAGCCAGGTTAACCATCCACAGCCAAAAGATGAACCAGCACAGAAACAATTTGGTCTCAAAGTGGCCATAAATATTTCGGTGTGGCAGATCACCTGCTGCAGGTCCTTCAGTGCTGTGGGGCGGGAGAAGAGCTGTAGGAAGGTTACTGTCGTCAGGAGCAGACATTTGGGGAGATCCTATCGCATCTGCTCTCCGCGGGGACATGGGGGTTGTTGCAATTAGTGTAATTTCCTTTAGGAATCTAAGAAAACACCAGTTCTCCAAATCTGCTGAAATTCCTACCCATCCAGAAAGGCAGGTTAGCAGCAGCCAGCCGGCACCTCCAAACCACCTCTGCTCACAGACAGAATTTGTGACTCATTAAGGCAACAAATATGAACAAGATCGATATCACCATCTTGAACAACTCCAAGTACTATTGGCCCAGAAAAAAATCATCTGATCCCAGTTGCGGGAGAGGAGAAACATGCTCTGGGGCAAGACCCTGCAGGTATTCTGCTGGTACCGGGCAGAGAGGCAAAGATGAGCTGGTATAAAGATGTAAGGGTGTTTTTTGGAGGAGGTCTCTTAAGGGTAGTTTCTCCTTGCAGGGAGGCTGCTCAGGGGTCTCAGGCTGTGTGCAGGGACCGGGAGCCGGGCAGGCTGTTCTTGCGTGCATTAATCGCCTCCGTCTGCTTGCCATACGGGCTGCCGCAGCCGGCCCCGGCGGGGAGAGGAATGCTTTTGTTAGCCCAGCTCACTTGGCAGACGGGAGGGATCGCTGGAAAGCAAAGCGGGCACTTAACGAGCCGCGTCCTTCCATTATAATTAAAGCGAGACCCAGAAATCAAAGCTGCTATCTGCCTGCCCACACGACGGGTGAGATGCTGCCCTTGGTCACCGCCAAGCCGGGGTCCGAGCCGACTCGTGGGCTTTCTGCACAGGGAACAGCTGTGGATGCGAGCCAGGGCTGCTGGCGAGCCCCTGGCCCCTGGCACCAGCTAGTTTAATTTACAGGTAACCCGCCTCCAGCGCTGGAGAGCGGCGGCAGGGTGGAGAGAGACCACTGGCTGTCAGAGATCAATAGTGACAAGCTCTCCCCTTTTTCCTCCCAAGACTTCGGATGCCGGGTCACCTTCAGCTGGAAGGAAAGCCGTGGTTTTTGGCAGTGGTTCCCGGAATAAGAGGCGCAAGCCTGGCCACTCATGTGCTGCCTCGCCACCCCCCGTGGCGGGGCGAAGGGCGAGCATGGGGGATGTGGCTGAGCTTTACCCTGCTGTGAATTGGCAGCAGTGGTCCAGTGGCTCAAGGGCAGCCTGGCAGCAAGTTTTCACCCCCATCGCCCCAGAAGTTGCGTGCACGAGCACAGGGTGAGGAGAGGGAGGATTCAGCCTGGAGGACTCCCCGCCCAGCATCCCAGGCCATCCTGGGGGCATCAGCACCTCATCCCCCTCCCCGCCAGGCCAGGATGGCTCCTTGCACTGGGCTGGCGTCTCCATGGCCACTGTGGAGGAGACCAGACTCGGTGGGACCCTTCTTGTCAGATCAACGTCTAATGGTCGCGCTGGGGAGAACAGCCGAGCTGGGGACGGAGGGGTGAAAGGGCAACGACTGATTCACAAACCACCCAGTCACCAGAACAAAATCCCCCTTCTAACAAGGCATGGAGCAAACAAATTATCTTTGTTGTTAGGAAATCTGTAAGCACTTATCATTATAATTACCATCTGTGGTTTTGCCATTCAGGTAAAGTAGCAGCAGCAGCTCTGATACGGGTTAGGCTCAGCCCCGCGGGCTGCTAATCAAAACCAACCCGTTTGCCTTCAGGTTGAAGATGATGTCAAACTTGATTGAACGTCCACCTTTGACGGCTTTACCTGAGACCTAACAACATCTGCATCCTACTCACAGTAGCTCTGAAAGGTGATATGTGTGGAAGAGCGAAGCTGCCTGCCATCCGCGCCCAGAAAAGGAGCAGCGAGCTCTGATCAAAACGTCACAACTTCAGGAATCAATAAAACACAATTTAAAAAAAAAAAATGTGTAAACAACAGAGACCAAAGCCCAAAGAGCCGGTCGGAAGATTTATATGCAGCTTAGTTCAAATTTCTGTAATCTATTTAAATTAATAGCCACGTCCCATGCTAAATTGCTTCCAGAGACCAACAGCTTCCAGGTTATTTCATTCTTTGCAAGGGAAGTGCAGAGGGGGACCTTGCCACGGGCTCAGCAACGTGGTGCAACTTCTCCTCTGAGGGCTGAAGCTTGGGTGTGCAAGGAGCCTGGACACGTCAGTGAGGCGGACAGGCCCCCCTTAGCCACTGCCCAGCACTTCCCTGCAGAGAAATGCACTGGGAAGCAAGTTTGGGGTTGCTGTACCCTCCTATTTGCTGCGCTCGGTCGAAGCAGGGATGAGAGCATCCTCCCACACCCAGACCCCATCTGTGCTGTGCCCAGCTGAGCGTGGCAGCCAGCAGCATGAGGGAGCCCAGTCCCCACCGAGAAGGCTCTCCTCACCATGCCACACACTCCAATGCTATCCGGGCTTGCCCAACATTTTCCATTTTAAGATCGTCCCTCAATTCCTTATAACCATGCCAGCATTTAGCTGGAGTTTTGCAAAAAATAAGAAAAACCCCTGGAGCTAAGGGCACAACCCGGGCCAGGAAGATTTCAGCCAATGTGCCGAATGAGGTCCTGGAAAACGAAGATGGCCAAATTGAGAAATTCTTGCAGCCGCTTCAAGGAGAAGCTCGAATGCCTCTGCGTTTGTGGCTGAGAGCTGAATTTCCCCGGGGTGCTGCAGCAATTTTCCCAGTGATAATTCTTCCAAGTTGTGCAATATTTTAAGCTTCTGAAACTCCCGAGTTGCCCGTGCCGAGCGAGGAGCTCGCATTTGCTGACTGGCAACTCTGTGGATTTATCTGAGCCCCAAACTGGGGATGCAGGGGGGAGCTGAGCATTCGCTGTGCTTGCACCTCGCAGTGGCTGAGGGGACTCACATTGCCTGGTGCAAACTCTCCTATCCCAGGCAGGGAGCGAAGGGAGAGGAAAACTGCACAGAAGCAAAGGGAAAGAGAGGAATGTGCCAAAATCGGGCGCAGGGAGGGCGAGGGCTCGGCGGAGGAAGGCAGGCGGGGGCACGAGGGGTGCCACAGAAGTGCTCGGGCTGGATCACGGGATCCTCAGCCTCCTGTGGCGAGAAGGCGAAGACATTTGTCAAATACCACCTCTTATTGGTGCTGGAAAGAAATATTTAACTCCCTGTGGGCGAAATGCCTGGTGTCAGTGTGTACAACTTGCACGAAACGGAATAGCATCAGACTACCAAGATCGGAAACTGCACCCAGGTTTCACCCCGTGCCTCTAAGCTCTCAGGAAGGAAGGTGCTCACAGAAGAAACAATTTAGAAAGGCAGAAGTTTTCCTCTCCCTCTCTCCATCACACACTTGGTATCTCCATGAAAAACCCCACTTGAGCAGGGTTTGATTTTAACTCATTCTCTCTACCACTTCCCACCTCTGGCAGAAACCAAACCCTGGGAATGAGAGCCCCAAAAGCTGAAAGCAGGAAAATCTCCTGGAAACCATTACACAACCCAGCGCTGTTGCGACACATCTGAGGTATAGTAAACAAGGTGCTTGACATACCAGCAATCGCTCTGCCCTGCGTCACTGCCACCCACTTGCAGGAGACTTTTCTTGTCTGTCCCCAAACCTCTTTGGAGCCTCAAGAGCCAGGCTGAAATCCTGCCCTAGTGCTATCCTGGTCACCCAACCCCAAGGAACCGCCGTCCTCGGAGGGAGGTAATGGCCCTAGGAAAATGGTGTTGCATGGATTTATTATAGCACAACCTGCTCATATGGGTGAGATGTCTGCCCAGGTTTCACTGATATAATTTCTGCCTGCAAGCACGATAACCACTCTTATTGCAAATAATAAGAGACCCTTCCCCGCACCTTGCCTGCTTCAGGGAGCATGGAGCCATGCATGGCGCCTGCAAAACCCTATGTCCGACAGCATCCCTCTCCCTGCAGCCCGCGAGCCAGCACCACGAGTACAAATCAACTTCTCGCCGAGGACAGAGAGGTTATCCCTTCCCAGCACAGCCACTCTAAATAAACCATGTCCCACAGATTATCATCTGAAGGTAATATTTTAACCGCAAACTATTATTATTTATCCTTTATGGAGGCAGGCAGGTGCGGGAGGCACTTTACACTGAGTCATGACAGTGTAAGTTATGGCTGGGGGGATCAAGGTGCTTGGTGGCACCGAGAACTGCCGTTACTCTTCGCTTCGGTGTTACCTGGAGATCTCCTGCAGAGAAACCCCCCAGTTTCTCCGTGCCCCCTCCCCCCAGCCTTTTAACAAGCCCTTCCACTAGGCACAGCTTCTCCTCCTGCTTCTCACCAGCAGCCCGTGGAAGGAGCCCTCTGGCCCAAGCCATTCCCGTGCTTCAGCAACCATCAGCATGGTACGAATCACAGCTGCCTCCCCGGGAAGGATCAGCTCCCCGTGTCCCCAAGGAACAGGCAGCTCGCAGGCAGCAGCCTGGCAGCTTCACAGTCCTCGTTCAGGCACTGCCATCCCCAGGGGATGGGGGGTGCTGCAAACGCCCCATGCACCGGGGGGGCCGCCGCTGGCTCCCCCACACCAGGCTGGAGGAGGAAAGCAGCCTCTGGTCACCTCGGCTGAGGTGAAGCAGGGTAAGCAGATGCTTTGGTACCCTGGCCCATCGCTGTTACTGATTCACTGGGGGAAGGGAGGTTTTGGGGACAGACTGATGGATGGAGAGCGTGGTCTGGCAGCCGGCCCCGTGCTGGTCAGCATCACACTCCCTCTTCCACAGCCCCAGACACCGGTAAGTTTGTTCCTGGAAATATTTATAAAATGTAGGCAACTCTTTTAATAACTCCCACATGACATGCTTAACAAAAAAGCCAACAGTGTCAATGTTTCCCTCAAACTAATATCACGTTGATGCTGAGCAGCAGTGAGTGGTGGAAGAAGGTGGATTTACAGCAGAGGCACAAGGTGAAGCGCCAAACCCCTGGGTTTTGGTCCCAGCTCTGCTGCAGACTCACCTGCACCAGAGGAGATGTCTGTGCTCACATCCCCACCGCCCCGTGCCTCAGTTTCCCCAACCAAAACAGGAGGAGAAGAGAGGCCAGGAAGTGTGTCCAAACCCACCAAGATCTGGTGGAGAGACATGCGAGGACAGAGCTCATTAGTGATGAACTAACCAGGGATGTCTGCAAGCCCAAGCAAAAGCCCCACTGGCAGCAAGGTGTCTGGGAGACAGGCAGCCCTGCCATGCACGTGGCCCGTGCTCGGTCAGGGTCTGGTGCCTCGCAGGGGGATGGCAGGGGCTGTAAAAAGCGATCTCGAGGGATAACTCCTAGTGCCTGAGCCTGGCTGGGGAACCAGCGAGAGCTGCTGTTTCAATCTCCTTTATCAGCTTGGAGAAGTCATGCAAGCAGCAGGGTCCCACTGATGGCTTCCCCAGCCTCATTACTGCTGTTTCTCCCACAGCAGCCCCAGGAGGATCGGCTCTGCCTAGCGCTTACCTGACACATGCAGCATCCCTCCCTGCCCTGAAGGACTGGAGGAGGGAGGCGCAGGGGGAGGAAGACACTCAGCTGAGGTCACCCCGAGGGGCTTGGCCCCTCTCCCAGACGTTTGCTCCACTGGGCAACCCAGGGGATAAGGTTCAATCCCCAAATAAGCCCCTCCACGGAGCAATCAGAGAAAGGCTTATATGCTCTGTGAGACCCTCTCCATGCCAGAGAGCATCTCTCCGCTCAGCTCAGCCTCTGACGCCTGGTGTCAAAAATCCCGAAGTGCAAACGCCACTGTCCCCTTTCCCCCCCCCGAGTCTTTTCACATCACGTGCCTCCTTCCACGTTATTGCACTGGCACGAGCTGCTTTGCCCCCATGCTAGCTAAGAGCATCCGGATGAGAGGTTGGTGCAGCCGACAGCTCCAGGATGGAGTGAGACGGACTCATGTCTTTCACACCGCTGGTTTCCCAGCTTCTACATGGTTATTACCGTGCAGCCCCAGGATGGTGCAGTTGCACCCTGCCACGACAGCTTTCACCAGCCCAGGGAGCATTTACTGTGGGTAACACGATGGCTCTGCTGTGCTCCCAGACCCCAAGATTTGCACAGCTGACAATTTGCATTCGGGAATGCTAATACCTTGATATTTCCAATATTTTGGTACTGTAAAGCAAACACATCTGATGTGGAGTCATTAATATGTAATAAATGCAACCCCACCATGGTGCTTTGACAGCTGCAGTTTTTTCAGAAGAGAATGGCTCTTCTGAACAGATTTTAAACCCAAACAAGCTTTTTCCTGGCAGGTCAGAAACTGGGATTTTAGGAGGTTTCACCGGCTTGCAAGACGTCAGGGATGCCTTTGCCACAGAGCCATCTGCCTCCAAACCTCTACAAAGGCACGAGCAAGTCCTGCAGGGCTCAGGGGGCACGACCAGGATAGCAGCAGCATGGTGGGGGCATGCAAGTGGGCAAGCTGGGTCAGGGAGGTCACCCCACAGCCCCCTGGGTGGGCTGGTGGCCTTGCAAAAAGGGGTCCTGCAGCACTAACCCAAAAGGGTGGCACCACTTGCCAGCCTGGGGATCTGGTGGGATTGTGCTTGGGATGCTGCTGCAGGGTTGGATTTTTATTCCTTGTTGTTTTTTTTTTTTTTTTTTTTTTAAATTCCAGAGACCTGGTTTTAGTCTGCGGGCTGACACTGGTTTTCGGCGCAGACATCAGGCAGCACAGCTCTTCCCACATCAGCTCACACCTGCTTTGCAAAGCTGCTCTCCATCCAACACACACAGCCTGTTTGCAAGCTCTGCATATGTTTGCATAACCTCAGGTTTTTTTGGCCGGAAACCAGGCTTTGGGGAGGATTTCTCAGGCTTTCAAAACCCATCGTGGTGCTGGGGCCGTGAGTACGTGTGCTCTAACCACACAACGTGATGGGCAGGGGGAAGGAGCGGTGGCAACGGGAAGGAAAGATGGGTCTATCCAAGCTGTGAAAGCAGACTTTTTGGGATCACACCTCACTTTTTTTCCCTCCCCGGAGATATTTTCTTTCAAACATCATAAAAAGGTATTGGATATTCTTTCAAAGATGCCCAGGAGAGCGAGCAGAAGGAAAGCCAGCCTGCACCGTGGCTCTGCGGATAACTGATTGCTTTGCTCATTTTGGTCTGACCCAGAACAAATATGTTTCATTTTTCCAATGAGCTGGTAAAAAAATACAGTACCCTTATTTCTAGTTTACTTAGAGCTAGTTTTTTTTTTTCTTTTATTCCCTTTTTAATACAGGGCAATTTCAGAACAAAAAGCCAAAATAGCAACTTGAAAAATCACTTTTTAGGGTTTTCTTATTCTTGTCAATACAATTTGCTCTGCTCAGCCTGATTTCACAAATCATTTCAGTCACCTTGAAACACCTCTTTTTGGTCCATTCACTGCTCGCTGCTGTCACCCTGCCCAGCTGCGGTCCCCAGTGCACCCCACCTGGGATGCGCTGGCACCCCAGCACCAGCACCTCCTGTGCAGGATGCGGCTGGCAGCACAGCGCTCCCTTCCACGCTGGGATTACGTTCGCTGCTCCGCTTGACGCTGTTTCCCTAGCAAAAGACACTTCAGACTAAAGCCGAGACGCGGTTTGCCAAAATATTTGACAACACGAAGCGCTGCTTGGCCAGGCGCCAGGAGCCCCATTTGAAAAGTGAAATTCGGCATGCTCGAGCCCCAGGAGCCGTTCCCACGCAGCTGGGGAGGGCGACGGCAGCGCCCGGGGATGGGGACCGGGATGGGGATGTGGCAGAGGGCCCATCGCCTCCTCGTTTCAACCGTGGTGGAGGATGAGGAGCCCTGCAGCCCCCGGAGCCATGGGAGGCAGGCTGCACCTCTCCTGCCCAGATAACAGGGTCAGGCTGCTATGAGCACCCAGGCACCTTCCGTCAGGGCACCAAGAGCTTGCCCGAGATGGGACATGGCTCTGGGGGAGCCTGCCCTCCTCCAGTGCAGCTCCTGGCTGCAAACCTGCCCAGACACAGGCGCTGCTGGCTGCCAGGTCCTGCCAGCTCCAGCACAGCCTGCAGCTGTGCCTGGGCTGGGCAAATGAGCCCTCGCTGGACACCAACATTTCCCCCCACATTCACAGGTGGCTCCAGAGGTCTGAGCCAGGCTGTCAAATGGCCCTGGCACCGCACTGTTCACTGGTCCCCGTTTGGGAGCTGCGCGCCATATGCCCTCCTCGCTGCCACTTTCATGGGACACCCGCCTGCCAAAACCCATGGCTTGGGTGAGGAGCTGACTGGCGCTCGCTGCTGGTGCCATCCCGCAGTGGCCAGCATCCCAAGCAGGAGGGATGGATGCAGGGAGGGAGGTGGTACCCATTTCCCGCGGGAGGGATGGTCTCTCAGCACTGCTGAGCCCACTCCAGCACCACCCCTGCCTTTGCTCCTGGGAAGCCGGTGCCGCTTGCCGCTTCATTCCTAGGAATTGCTGCAGTGCAAATGGCACTCTGTGCTTTGGGAGTGGGTCTGGGGGCGCGCCAGACCAGGGCAGCTGGAGCCGCGCGTGCAGCCGGCAGCTGGGGCCGAGACGTGCAAAGGGCCCACCCGTCCACTGAGCTGAAAAATACTTATTTTACGAGCAAAACGGTCTGCTCTTCCCTGCAGCTTGTGCCCGTTGCCATCCAAATTGCTGAGGTGGAGGGAAACATGAGGAGAGGAGCGTGGCGGGCGGCGAGGCTGCTATGGGGCAGGAAAACCCCCTCACATTGCTAAAAAAGGAAGAAGTGGCTCAAAGTTCCTGTGGCAGCAAGGCAGGGTGAAGGCCAGGACACAGCCATGCCACTTCTTTCGTTTGTAACTCTGTCAGGATTTAATGCTGGTTAAATCTGTTGCATGGACCTCATCTTTCTCCCCGCACCGTAAAGTGCTGAGCACACATCAGGGTGCTGTAAAACTAACTCATAATAAAAAATAAGGTCTTCCAGGATGAAAGACTAATGTGTTATCCTCAGCACAGGGAGAGGTGTGATACAGGTAAACAGTATATTTGGGAGGCATCCCTGCTTCACCCACAGTTTCTCCTCCTGCCCTTGCTGCGTACGGTGTTGGGGCCAACTTGGGTGCTTGCCTGCCTCTGCCCAGGCTGTCGTCCCTCCGTCACAGCCCTCGTGGGATGCCCGGAGCTGCAGCGGCCACACGGAGGGATGCTGGCCATCGCCCTCCCGCCCCCGCAGCCTCCGCTCTCGGGGTGGCCAGGGTTTGTTTGTCTGCAACCCAAATGATCCAGCCTTCATTTGCATCACTTCGCCTTTGCGCCAGAAAGAGAACAACAAAATTAAAGAGCAAAGCACTGCAGTAAATACAAATATAAAAGCGGCGAGCAGCATCCCCGGCAGCAGTAACACATGTCCAAGAACTCCAAATCCCAGTGCAGAAAGACGGCGCTTCTGGAAAGAGGTAGCAGAAGAGAGGAAAGTCTTCTCTGAGATCCCCGAAGCACAAATCCCAGATTTGAGCTATGAAGTAGAGCATTAAGATGGGGGGGAAAAAAAAAGCACCCAGCCCTTTGCCAGTGTGCTGATGTTCATGAAAAGAATAAATATCTGGAAGGAGAGTGGCTGTTATTGCTGGAATAACACAATCACAAAGGAACACACCACAAACAATTACACTGGAACTAAGAGGGATGGACGCTTGCTCTGTATGCAATTAGGCACAGCTATGAGTCAGGGAAATGCACATTTTTCTAGAAACATTGCGCTTCTCCTTAGCACAGAAACCACCTCCTGGATGGCAGGATAAAGTTAAAAAAAAAAAAAAAAAGGAAAAAGGGAACAGAAATCTGCAGTATCACAACAGAAATCACAGATCAATGCCTTTGCTCTAGGAAACGAACAGATACAAATCAGGACTTGGCAGCTAAAGGAGTCTCCCAAACAAAGCAGAAACAGCTCAAAAGGGAAGGAACAAAACCGAGAGGGAGAGGAGGAGAGGAAGGGAAGAGGGAGCGGGCTCTGTAGCAGACACCATCAATCTGCACATGTGGAGAAGGAGTCAGCAGAGGTACCTGCCTCCCGACCAGCAAAGGCTGCACATGTAAAGAGGGAGGACAAACATCCCTGAGAAAATACAGATGATTTGCTTCCAAGGGCTTTTTCTTGCCAAAATTTACAGGCCTGCAGTTCTCAGTTAATAGATGGAGCTCCCCTTAGTGCTTCTAATGGAAGAGGCTGAAATGAAAACCACCCGCTCCCCGAGGGAGAGGGGGGTCAGATCCAACAGCCTGGAGAATGTGTTCTGCATCATCTCTGCCGGGACAGACCCCTGGACACCTCATCACACGCCCTGAGATAACGAGCTATGTGGAAGTGGGAATGTGGATTTTTAAATTAAAAAAGAAGAAGAAACCACCTAGCACAAAGGGATCATCACCAGAAGAGTGCATAGGAAATCCCAGCCTCCTGGCGTGCCCCAGGTGCGCGGGGGGTTTGCCTTTTCCCCCCAGGACACGTCCTGCCTGACCGCTCGTGAATCCCACAGGATATCTGTGCCTCATCTGCCTGTGGGGTGGAGAGGATAAATCCATTAAAACCGTGCGGGCTGGGCTATGCGGGGGGCTGCCTCGCCACGGTACGGAGTGGCGCGCACTGCAATTCACCCGAGGTTTGAGCCTTCCAGCTCTGCTTCCCAGCAAAGAGGTTTCACTGACTATATTAAAAGAAGGGGGGAAAAAAGGGAAATAAATCTATTGGCATGGAGAGCTGCTCACATTTCACTTGGTTCCCATTGAAACGAGGCAGGGAGGGCTGATCAACTCCCCTCCTGCCGGGATCCCCAGGGGAGCTGGGGCACCTTCCGTGGGGCGATGCTGCTCCGGGTGGGCAGAGGGACTTGGGGATGGCGGCCAGCGAGCGCTGCGCCTGCTGCAGCTTGGCACGTGCTAGCCGTCTTGAGGAGGCACCCACGGCTGGCACCTGGCCGGCGGCTACCCCAAACATGCTGTAATCAATAACTCTGCCCGGATGGAGATGTGCTCCCAGACCTGCATAGGCTGGCAGGCAGCAAATGACACGATGGTACAAAAAGGGACCCCAACAGCTATTAAACACAATAGGCAGCAAACTCCTTCATCGATATTTTGGACACACAAGCTAACTCTCGCCATAAATCACTCCCAATAACACGGAGAATACAACCTTTGCAGAATTGGCGAGGTGTCGCGCAGCTCCACGGGCAGTGTTAAATGCAAACTGTTTAACTAACAGGATTATGTATTTGCAGTTCACCTGCATACGCCCCGTGTTGTCAGCCTGTTCTCAAACATCTGAGGCAGGATGCGGTGGAGATCTGGCACCGAGCAGGGCACTGATGGATGCAAAGCGGTGATGGAAAAACAAGGCACCATGGAGGAGTGAGGAGACTGGAAGCAGAGCAAAGCCCAGCTGGCCCATCAGCCGGGCTGCAACACCAGCTTAAAAAGTCTGCAAACAGGGTGTGAAGGGACTGATCCTGCCCCTTGCACACTCTCCATTTGCACATTCAGAGCCTCCTGTTGCCTACAGCTCTTCTAACCCCCGTGGCCAGTCCTCTCTCCCCTGGCACCCGATGGGCAGCCAAGCTGGAGAGGGGAAGGGGACCAGGACAGAGTGACCCCTACCCTTGGCTCCCTGGGGACCAGGTGGCCATAAAGGTGATTTATCCATCAGGCCAAAGGCAGGCAAGTGAGCTCCCATTGAATCAGGAATACGCAGCATGGTGGCACCGGGAAAGACCAAGTGTAACCCAGGAGCAAAACCAGCACGCAGGACCCGAGGGCATGCCGTGCAGTAGAAAGGCACATGCAACCATATATACAGTATGGTGCGTGCATATTTAATGTATTTGCTTGGCAGATGGAATAACTTTGTTAACAGACTATTTAAATTCCTGAGGGGGTACCTGTAACTATTAGAAATTGATTTTATGAGCCTGTTATACAAACATTACTCTTCAAGGTCTAAAGCATATTGAAATTCTTCCTGTTCTCTCTCAAACAGATGGTGCTAGGAATTTTTCTGAACTTACTCGTATCCATAAATACTACCCGCCAATCCCTCTTGCAAGACAGAAACGATCCTAATTAGAATGGTGAGCCCTCACCATCTTTTCCTCATCACACAGTTACTATAAAAACACACCAGAATAGGATGGTTTTGGCAAACCCCTCCCCAAGCGAGCGACCGTGAGTATTCCTCTATGTTTGTCATGATTAGACAGAATAAGAAGTGCTTCGGTGCTGTTCACAAGCCCTGGAAACAAGGCAGAGTGAGTGCATGAGATAGCATCAGGAGCAGGTGGCATCCTCCCGGGCTGCAGGTAACGGAGGGTTAGAGCTAGGTAGGGATGGGGGTGTGATGCCAGCAGGATCATACTTCCAACTGCGGGTTCAGTAACACACCCGGGTCTCCAGAGCACACTAAATTGCAGAGATATTAGTGTGAAGGGGGGGAAAAAATCCCTTACAACAGATTAAAGGCCTTGAGAGATTGATTTCTAAGGAAAAATTAAAAGAGCTCAACCGGTTAAGCTTGACTAGGCATCAGCCAGGAGCAGGCATCGGGGTGGGGGAGCTTGATGGGGAGCCACAGGTGCCCAGGGTATTTGCACACCTCCACAACTGCCTTCCAGGGTGTTATAAGCAGGAGCGAAGGGATCAGAGGCAGGTTAGTGGTGTAAATACAGCTCTGAGCTCCTTTGGGTACCACCCACTTGTATCTGTGGCTGGCTCGGTGGGTGTTCAACCAGAAATGAAATTTTGCTCACTGAGAGATCTTTCAGGGCCGGCAACAGATTCATTTAATCAGCAGCCAGATTTGTTGCAGGATGAAATTAATTTTGTTCTGGGTAGAAGTGGAAGTAGTTGGGGGAGACGAAGGCTCCTATTCAGGGGAGGGAAACAATACGCGGTGCGATAAGGTGCCCAGCCTCACAGCGTGAATAGCAAACTCTGCAGCTCAGATAGGCCACCGGATATTTTTTTTTTTTTTTTTTNGCCATTCATGAACAACCCCAAGCTCAAATACGGTCATAAAGAACATTCATCGAATGGAAAAAAATCATTAAAAATTGTGGTCTCTTCCTGGACAACTCAGTAACAGAAAGTGCCAGCTACATTTGTTGAATAAATTGCTTGCAGGGAATAGTTTTTACTAGCTCTAAATGGGATGAAATTAAGCGCAGGGGAATGAATGCCAAGTACCACAAAACTATTCCTGGGTGTGAGAGGTACGAGGTGGGGAGCAGTCTCTCCAGGCAGACCTCAATGAAAAGCCGTGTCCAGACCCCCTGGTACTCAGCTCTGCTGGGCACCCCGCAGATTTGGGGCTGCTTGGTCTGAATTTGGCACTTCCAGGTCTCATCAGCAGAGGGCAGGGGCTGGCCACGGAGCCAGGGACTGCGGCCACCGGGCTGGGCAAGTGGGCAGCAGACTTTGGGGGTCCCTGGGTGCCCCTCAGCAGCCCAGCAGCAGATTTTGCCAGGTATCTCCCTGCCAGTCCCAGCCCAGAGTGGAGATTGCAGTGGATCGCTTAGATTTTGGAAGATGGGAGATCTCATGCACATGGCAGAGGAGCAGAACTTGCAGGAATAAGTCCACCCTTATTCCTCTTTTGGTTGCCTAAACAAATCCCGACGGTTTCCCTGCTCCCCAGCTGCAGCAGCCATCCGCAGGCTCCCATCCTCGGCCCATCCTCAGCGCTGCCTCCCAGTCCATTCCCTGCCCTGAGCCCGAGGATTGCCCAGGGAAGCACCACAGCACCGGGAGCAGAGACAGGCCTGACACCGGCAACAGATGAAGCTTTTCAACCGGTTATTTTCTAGGACTTCAGGGAAGGGAATAGAAGAGGGTCTTATTAAAAAAAAAGGAAAAGAAAAAGCAAAAATCCCCAAATGATTTGCTTATTCCATCTGCTGTCTTGTTTGGTCAGCTCAAAGCAGGGGCTATTGCAGGCTGAGGGCTGGTGCCCAGTAAGCGGACATTATAAGGATATTTTACAAACTCCATCCTCCATAGAGGAGGCAGCAGTTTTTTCCCTTCAACAGCCGTTAAGGCACAGAGCAGCCCAGGGCAGGATGCCTGCAGAGCCCCAGGCACCCTGAGCAGGGACCCCTGCACCCACCACAGCAGTAACCTGGAGGCTCTCCAGCCTGCCCCCGCGCCATTTGCAGCCGGACCCCAGCCCCATCAGCACCTCCAGGACAGGAACATGTTAAGTGAGATACCTACAGGGATTCCCTGAGCTTTGGCCCGTGGGTGAAAGGCATCTGTGTGGCTCGCAGGGAGCAACCTGGCGAACAGAAGATCCTGCCGTGCCCCTGGGGCAACGATGCGTAGCAAATTGCCATAGACAGGAGACTGTAATGCAACCCAGCAGCAGCAAAGAAAGTGAGCATCGTTCTCGGCTGAATGCACACACGTGTTGTGCCATGGAGCAGAGAGGTGACAAACCCTCGCCGGGCAGACTGGAAGTGACACGGAGGTCCAGGCACCCCCCTGCAGGGAAGGGAGGCTCAAGAGGGAACCAGGCAAATCAGCCGCAAGATCTCCTCAAGATCTGAGGGCAAAGGAATGCAGCAGCAGTGGCCAGGTCCCACCCTGCTCTCCGCTGCCAGTTTGCAAGCATAGGGACTGGGAGTCCCTTGGGAAGCAGCTGGAGGAGGATGGGTGTAGATGAGAGTCAGAGGACCTTGGGGCAACGGCTCACCTTGAGCCATTTGGGGCTTTTTGACCAGACACAGGTCCTGGCTGCATCTCGGTGTCATGGAGTATCTTGCAGGGTGCAGGTGGACAGTGCACCCACACAGCCCCACTAGCCAAGGCAAGGAATTGGACAGCTGGAGAGCTTCAAAGAGCATCTCAGATGTCCTTGACCTAAGGACTTCAGTGGCTTGACATCCAAGAAGCACCTCCCTTCCCAAAACCAATTCACCACCAGCCACATCACACCCTGCTGCCACAACCAGACAAAAATTGGGCTGAAATTGTGAGTCTTGCTGCTTACCCCCAAATCTTGCTTCTTCCTTGGATGGGATGAGACCCCACAGCAGGAGGTTCCTACCTGTGGCCACCTCTGGATGACTCTGAGCCAGGATCACCCCTCGGCTGGGGGACACCGACAGGAGGTACTGTGCAAACCTGGGGTAAAAGAACAGCTCTGGATCAAAAAAACCTTCCCAGGAACCAGGACGGGTGGCAGGGGACATGCCGTGCAGGAAGTCACGGAGCTAAGAAGAGCACCCAGGCGCTTCCTCATCAGCCCCGTAGCACGGGGAGACGAGTGCTGAGCGTTTCCATCACGCTGCTACGGCAATTACAGAATCAGCCAAACGGTTAAAGAGGCTGGAGGGTTTGATTTAAATAAATAATAATAATTTAGCTTCCAAATTGCTCCCACATTGAGGTGCTTCAGGCTTTGTGCAATGCAATAAAAGCCATCTCTAAAAAAACACCACAACAAAAAGCACACTAAAATGTTATCAGAAAAACACTACTCATTAAAATTAACAATTAAAACAAATTAGAAAGGCTCTACTGACACAGAGGGGGAGGAAGAGCATCCAAACGAGGAAAAATGCCTGGTAATTTTTAGTCACTGATAAGTAAAATAATGGTCTCATTTAGTACTGATTACCTAGAATTATTTAATTTTACTTCAAATTATTCAATTTTTGGTTGAAGTTACCTAGTAATTTTTAATTACCAACACATAATGCAATGATGAATGACTCTTATTTACCTCTGTCTGCACAGAAGCGTGCAAGAAATCAATAGGCATTTCTGGCAAATTATTAAGCGACTTGATGAAATGATAGGAATGTTTTCCCGTTAGCGAGAATTGCTGAGGCCCAGCCCAGGATGAGCGCCAGGCACGGGGTAATGGAGGAGAAGCCAGAGCAGCTCCAAGGCAGGGGGACCCGCAGCACTGGCCCCGACAGGCGGCTTTCGGGAAGCGATGGGGTCAGAGCTGGGAAAAGGCAAACCCACCCCGCTGCGCTCAGGAAAGCGGCGTTCGGTCCATTTTTAGCAGAGAGCAGGCTCAGCCACAGACTCTTGGCTGCCTCATTGATTTTTTTCCTCCTAATAGAAACAACCTGCAGGACTGAAAATATTTGCAAACTGCTCAGGTCAAAAGAGGGAGCAGCAATAACAACAGGGGTGGAGGGGAGGCTCTTCCAGGGCAGAATCGTGCTGTGCCCCTTTCCCAGCGTCTCTAGGATGTTTTCTTTTCCCTGTGTACGCTGCCTATCCTTTCATTTTGATCCTTAAGCAAGAGCATTCCCTGGATATTTGCCCCACGTGGACCAGCCTTGTTAAAGAGATGAGGGTGGAAAGGGTCAGAGGAAGAGGAACCGGCTCTGTCCTTAACCTGTGCGTGGCTCTAAATGGCCAAAATTCACCTCTCATCACCTGCTAGGGAGCTCAAGTCTTGTGTCAGAGCCAGGACTGCTCAGGCAACATGGCGAGGCAGAATTAGAGCTCAAAATGATCTTGATAAATCAGAGATAGAGTGAGGAAAAACAGAAGGGTGTTCACCAAGACAAGTGCAAGGTTCAACCAAGCAAATAGGGGGTAGGGGGAAGAAGCCTAAATAAATACAGGGAGAAGCTAGCAAGGTAGCTGCTCTGCAGAAAAGAGCTGGGGGATGTAACAGATAGCAGGCTGAACGCAAGGCAGGAGTGTTGTACTGCGGCAAAAAAATTAAAAGATTAAAAAAGGAGCATTGTTGGGAGATATAAAAAGAGCATCTCACCTCCAGCGCCCTCCCCAGCCCTGCCACAGTCTTGCCTGTGAATATGCCGCGTTTTGGGTGCTGCTGTGTAACGGAGGTGGGAAATAAACAGCAAGAACATGGCCAAGGACAGCGAGACCTGCCAGAGACCTGCAAAGCCGTTCCGAGCGGCTGCCTGGCTGGGGTCGGCCACCCCCTTGGGAAGGAGGATGGAGGCAGATACCTGGGCCCCTCGGGTGGAGAGATGCTGCAGGGAGGAAGGGACTCGTCTGCACTGAGCGAGAAACAATGGGCTGAAGCTGCAGGGAGGAGAAACTCAGTTTGGATGCAATGCTCTCAGCTGCAAAGCCCATCGAGAGTCCCATCTCCATCCTGGAGGGGCTGAGAAAACTCCAGCAAACGCAGCAAGGGCTGAGCTGGTCCTGCCTCCGTGCTGGGTTGGAGCCCTGGCAGCTACTGCTCCCCCGCAGGTGGCTGGGGAGGGGACGGGGTGCGTCCCCCCTTGCCATCCCACAGTCACATCCAGACCCATCTCGCCCTGCCCAACACCGCCAGGAGAGCTTGGCCACTGGACTGTTTTTAGTGGTCAGTCCTATTTTTTTTTTTTTTTAAATGAAAGAAATAGCTGTGAAACACATGATAAAAATCTATAGCTCTCCCTGCCGGCTTGCAGATAGAGTCCCACAACTGTTCATATTGGAAATTCAATTCCAATCAGTGTATTGGCAGGAAAGGATTCGGGTCGGTGCCAAAACACGTTCATCCCGGCCAGTGCTTTCCTGAGCCTCCACGTGTTCCACCAGCCACTCTGGTACCTGCCGAGGGCCCGTCTCGGGAGCTGGCTGCTGGAACAGCTCTGTATGGGGCTCGGCTTGCGCCAGCGCCCCGTGATGTGCCCCAAGGAGGGCGCCGGCACATTTGTCTGTGATGCCTCCACATGCCCGGCCTGTGCCTGCCTCCCTCCTTCCCTGCAATGCTCCTGTGCTTGGCTGCCCGGGAGGTCAGTGAACCCTGAAGCAGCTGCTCTGTTCCTCTGCTGCACAAGCAACGGGGCCTGGCAAATAAAATCTTCAACACTCCCTCCAACACTGGTGTCCCCCGCTTCTGAAAGGAGCAGTCCCTATATCAAGATCCATATGGATCATCTAGCATGCAGTAACCAGGATTTTGCACACAGTGGGGGTCTCCAGGCCCCCCTTCCAGCAGCTCTGGGGCACTGTCCCATGGAGTCTCCCAGTGGCAGTCCAAGCTGCTCAAGACATTGTGGCGCACAGCTTGGTGTTCAGCAGTGGCCAGGGCACCAAACTGCCCTTGGGCGCGTGATGATGGGGCCGGGGAGAATTGTGCCATGCTAAGTCAATACAGCAATGCACGTCTCACTGGGTTTGGGTGCCTCACTGCAAAGGAGATATTGGAAATAGCCAGGAGTGGAGGATTTCAAGCCACTGGGTTTTTTAGGAACTGGGAGATAAAGCTGGATAAAAATGAGTAAGGTAGAGGCACTACCCACAGGGTCTTATCTGATCTGGCATCCAAACTGCTATTGCCTCCACTTCCCTATCTCGAGGAGTTTTTTAAGCGCACACAGCAACAAATCACCCCCTTCCAGTTTAAGTGTCAAATTAAATCAAGACAAACGTTCCCCTGTTCCACATTTCCTTTGGTCCTTGGCTAAGCCCTGCAGCCCTTTCCCAAACCTCCACCTCCCACAACCTGGCACAACCCCAAGCCTTTGCCTTGGGAGACATCTTCAGGCTGAACTTCCCATCCCTCTGGCATGCAGAACTGCTCCACCGCCAGCCCCTCTTTTCAGCAAGAAAGTTGCTGAAGACTTTTTTGCAAAAGGAGGTTTGCTGTCAAGCTGCTTCAGTCACCGGCTTTAAGCCCATTACCAGAAAACATCAGGCAAAATGGGAGCTTGTCTTGGCATCCAGCTCACTCTGCATCAGGGATGGACACTCGTGGATGCAACAGAGAAAGCTCTATCAGGACAGACGGCTAAATCCAAAGACAGAAAGCTAAAAACTGATCAGAAACTCATTTTGACACCAACACGATTAATGTGTGGAACTCTTTGCTATAAGATACAACAAGGCAGAGAGTTTTGTAAGATTTTAAAGAAGATCTGACATTTATGCGGCTAATAAAAGTTTCTGTAGCTCCATGAGTCAAGGTAGATAAAAGGAAGATGCCTGGAGGGGAGATAAGGCCATGTGCTTTGGAGCATAAGCTAATGACTAATAGCAAAAGACAAAGAAGAAAGCACCCCTGGGAGGCTGGGTTTTTCCTGTGTACCAGGTGTTTGCTTGTACCTTCTCTGAAGGTCCTGGCACATGTTACTGCAAGATCGGATAGGCGACGAGCTGCATCCCAGGCTTGCCCCAGGACAGCAACTCCCATGCTCCTAAATTTCTACGTTTTGTTTTGGTTTTAAATTAGACCCAGATCTCTTAAAGCCTCGGGAAGCCTCTATCATTAATCCTCCTGACACACAACCTGGCCACATGTACTGGAAATCATTGCTCAGGGGTTGGCAGGGCTCCAGGCAGAGGGGACTGAGCGCTGATTCACAGGGGCCCCAGGGATACTGACACCGCAGGCGGGCACCAAGGATGCCAGCTTAGCTGTGCCTGCTCTGGCCACCCTCGGCCCAGCAACACATCGCACAGAAAGATTTTGTCTGAACAAGACCGTGATGCTGCCTGGATTCTGCTAGCTGCTGGAAGGACATGGGTGATGCTGGCGGGACAGACGGGTGCATCGCTGGCTTGGCTGGACCCCATCTCCACAGAGGGGATTGCAGACCTGTGTGCACTCAGGTACCCTCATTTTGGTGGCACCTGCAAAGCGTGAGGCCAACATGCCACGGTTCAGGAGGCATGGCAGTGACTCACAAGCCTCTCCTCTATACCAGAGTTAGGAAAAGTATCCTGGGCCAGATCCAAACCATAGGCGCAACTGTGCAAATACGCTTGCTCTGGGTATGGCAGCGCTGGGGCTTTGTGTGCGCTCGCAGCCACGTGCTCCCGCATCCCATCACCGTGCCCTTCCACAGCACAGCACCGCTGCTGCGTGTCCACCTCTACCCAGCATGCTGCTTCATCGCCTTTTCCTTTGAAGCCCCTTGCATCTGTGTATAGACGTCCGAGCTGTTGTTGGCTGCCTGCTGGCGTGTGCTTCATGCCTTGGGCCAACACCTTTTACCTTTGCAGAGTTTATATGATCTCAGCCTAATCCTCCCCAGTTTGTCTGCGGGCTCTGTCCTCCCCCCCGGCACACAGAGCTCTCTTTGTACAGCTACCGTCCTCCAACATGTGGATGTTTAGGTCCCAGGACCCATTCCCTTCCCCTCCCCTGCTCTGTGCAACCACCACCCCAATGTGCAGCTCTGGGGCCATTAACACTGCCCGGGGACCTTACCTTGAGGTTTGGGGGCCCAAATGCTCCTCATCTCCAGACCACCGCTTGCACGCAGAAGTGAACCCCATCTCCAGGGCCAGCCCGCTGCTCGCTGCCTGGCCCAGCTCTGCCGGAGGCAAGGCTGCTCTGCCGCGCGGCACCCGGGTGCTGCCGGCCACGGGGAGGGTCCCTCAGCTGCAAGGTGGACATGGAGATCAGAGCACTGGAGGTTACCAATTTCCTGCATTTTGGCTTGTAAATGCTCCCCCTCCAGGCTTACTGCTCTCTAAAAGCACCAAAGTCATTGTGTTTCTTCAAGCTGAGTTATAAAGGATCTACAGGGCCTTTCCATTTCCATCCCAAAACGCTCACTGCTGAGCCTCCTGGCTGGCAGACCTCCACCCAGCTCCACTCATCGCTTCCACACCTCCTCAAAAACGCCCGTGGAGGGTCTGAGCTTTGGGCCCGCACAGGCCCTTACCCATCCCCCTCCCGACTGCACCACGGCTTCATCCTGAACACGGCCCTTTCCCACGGCAAAGCTGCCAGAGCCTCGGCCGGCCTCGTCGCACCCCCCTGTCCCTCCCACCCACCCCTCTTCACATCTCTCCAAAACCCCTGCTGCCAAGTGTCTTTGCTCAAATCTACCATGCTCCTTGCACTCATTGCAAGCTGCAGCCACCTCTCTGCATGCACTTTTCCACCGTGGTGGGTTAAACCCCCCTATCCCCCTTCAACCCCACGGCTGAGGCTGGGTATCTGCCCCGCTGCTTCTCTCCCGCCCAGCTCCATCAATTGAGCCGCAGCCCCCTTCCTTACCAGCCCATCCAGGGGTGCTGCGCCCCCCTCACACGTCCCCATCCCCTGGCAGGGCTGGCCTCCCCCGAGCCCCCCTGGGCAGGGGGCAAGTTCAGCTGCAGCACTCCTAGTCTAGACAAAAACACACACGCAGCCGCCTGACCTCCTCCTCCCGGTGCTCCCCCCACACGCTTGTTTGTGCCAGTCCTGGTGATAGCCTGTCATTTACTGACAGCGCTTCAACCTCCCTAATTTGGGGCTGGGAGATCTCCAGGGAAAGATCACTCTTTCTTTTAATTGCATATTTACATGGCACCCAGCAGGCCTGGTCAGGGTGCCCGAGCGCACACATCCCCATTGGGAGCTGAGCGGGTACCAGCTCCAGCTCACACTTGCCTTCGTGCCACCAGTTGAACAACCACAGACCAGCACCGAGCCCACCTTGCCGAGGGCTATGAGCACAAAAAAAAAGGCTGAGACCCTGAAATAACTCCCTCTGTGCAAAGCTGCCTGCACCTAGAACCATCGGGGAAACCCGTCATACGCTTATTGGTCTTTAAAAAGGCTCAGCTGCAGCTCTGCAGGGAGGGACCCAGCTGTGAGGGGCTGACGAGCCTTTTAGCATCCCGGCAGGTTTGCAGCGAGCGGGTGTGGTTTGCTCCATCCTGATTTAGCAGAAAGTTCCAGCCATGGGTTGTGCTCTGGCATTTGTTACAAAACAGCTCTCTGCTCCCCCCTTTTTTTCCTTAAAAGCAAAATATTTGCTTCAGACAGCATTTAGTGGAGTGCTTTGGTACCCGCTGTCCCTGTGCTGCCACCAGCCCCAGCTGTGTGGTGCCCATGGCCTTGCTGCCATCTTCAGGGCATCTCCCACTGGCTCCTGCTCGCCTGGGGTTATGGCCGGCGCTGCGGGAGGGTGTTCCTCGCTGTGGCTCCTCCAAGACCAAAGGCTGGGGGAAAAAAGCCAACAGGCAAGTTCTGGAGGACTTTCCACAGCACGATCCAAGAATTAAAAAAGCTAAACAGATTTTACATATTAAGACTACAACCCTTTAGTGCAACATTAAAGACTATTTACTTAAGAGGCTGTGGATGTTACGCTGGGAAGTTTTCCCTTCCACAGATGCTCCAAGCAGCAACGGTAGAAGCCTGCAAACAGCAGTTCGTGGCGTTTTATCGTGTTGCTGCTGCAGCCAAAAAACACTCGTTATCCTCCGAAAGCGGAGGTTTGTCAGCGCCGTCGTGATGGGCAGCCGGTCCCTGTGTGCCGGCTGCGAGTGCTTCGCTGCTCTGAAACGGCGTGCCCAGGGCAGCAGCGGGACCATCACCAGCAAGTCACTGCCCCTATAGTTATTTACAGAGCAAGGGCTAAGAGGGGACCTGGAAGAGCATCCATAAATCCTATCACGTGCCATCGTCCCAACATGGCATCGCCCGACCCTTCCCTCCTCTCCCCCCAGCTTCTCTCCTCTGGGTAACCCTTGTGAAAGCTGGAGGAATTGGGGGTTAACAGAGAAAAATATTTCACCTCATCAAAAAAATGATATAATCAGAAGCGATCATTGTGAGCCCAGAAACCTGATGGGCTTTAAAGCTTCAAATTCAGCCTCCGGACCGCAGGGAGCCGTTCCCGCTCCTCCGTTGGAGGGGAAAAGAGAGCTAACGCCTTCTGCTAAATCCAGATAACCCCGTTCATCTTCTGTGGCGGATCTTTAAAGTTTTTACTGGAGAGGCGACAAACGCCGGGAAATCCAAGCCTCACCTCCAGCCCGCTCTCAGGCCACCTGTACTTGTGTCGGCGTGGCCATGCCGGCCCCATGCCGCCTCCCGAGCCGTCCTGTGGTTTCCTCCCATCCCAGACGGCGCTCCTGGAGCTCTATCTCTGATTCATTACGCTAATTGGGAGGAACCGGAAAGCCAGACTCTGGGTCAGCAGATTTTTGCTGGGGGAAAAAATAAAAAAGAGCTGGTTTGGCTCTCTCTAGACATGCTTCCCACTGTAAGAAACTGCGAGAAACCCCAGTGGGGCTAAAAGAGCAATTTTGCCCCAATTTTTGGATTGCTCTTCTCTGTCCAGGTCTGTACCTGCCACGGACCCAGTGATGTCTCCCGTGGTTTTCAAAGTTACGACCACCTGAAATTGTGTTTAGATGAGAATAGCAGCTTTCATTAATGTGTAACATGTCCCCTGTGTGCCCAAAAAGCTCAGAAAGCAGAAGAAAAATTAAAAGCCATAATGTATTTTTTTATTCTTATTGATTTTTAAGCCTATCTCATTTTGGGGACCTGGCTCATAATTTTGGAGCGCTTGTGGGATTGTATAAGTTCCTGAGGCCTCACGGTAGGATTGTACAAAGACTTTTCCTTGTGTTTTATTTTTCAGTAACCTTGATAGCTAAACCCAGACCTGTGGAGAAGAGTTTTTAATATTCAGGCTGACAAAAATAATTACTTTTCAGTATTATGTGGTAAACCACCTGATGGGGCCACGGCACTGGAGTTCACATGGGCAAGCTGGCCAGGACAGATCTCTGGCCAAGTGTGGGGACCGGCCAGTCAACCCCGGGGCTTCCCTGCTTTTCCCTGGCTTTTATTGCACCATCCTGGACTAAACGCCAGAAAACTGGGAGCCCCAGGATGTGCTGGCATCTCCCAGTATTCGCGCACAGGCTGGACTAGCTGTGTAGGGCACACTGCGAGCCCAGCAGCTCCACGTGCACGTCCTTGCTGTGCTTTAATCAAGGCTCCGGGATCCTTCCTTCAGCCACCCGGGGCAGGGGGGATTTTAACTCTAAACACATTAGCGTACGAGATTGAAAGGTAACGCGTCCTCCCGGGGCTGCCAAACAACGGAAAGGAGCCTGGGTTTCATTTGCACAAAGAACGCAGTGGGAATTTCCCTAATCAAATAAAAAGAAATGAAAAACTCGCTCTCTCCAAAAGTTTAATTCTCTTAATTACATTAATTGGAGAAACATAGGAGCCTCCTTTGTGTGCATTTCTTCTCTGCAGAGGAGAGGAGCTATGGGAAGGGTCTTCTTTGTACAAGGTGCGGGCTCGACCTGCATCCCCTGGCAGGATGGGATGAGCATGGAGGAGGCACAGCAGGGATGCCCTGTGGTCATCCTCACCCCAAAAAAAGCACCAACAAATAATGTTTCCTCCACCTGGGTCTTGGCCCGGGTGACCCCTGTGCTGTCGAATGACCTGTTCATGCCTGGAAAATGTAACGGGGATTTTCTCTGGCCATCGCCTGCTCCAGATTCCCATCAGGTGTCAGAAGGCAGACAGGGAGCAGACCAAATGCTGGGTTGCAGAGTGATTTGCCTTGCCTGCCGGCTGCTCCGAGGCGTTTTGGCAGCTGGGAGGTGGCACGTGGCCCCGGCGGGGGCTGCGCCATGGGCTGGGGTCCTCCGCCAGCCCCAGCCATGGGCACCCCCCACCAGGTGCTGCCCACCTGCGTGGCCTGGCCTCACCCCCCTCACCGCCCCCCCCCCCTTAGCACATGGGCTCATTTAACACGTCCCTGGGGCGAGTGGGGCGGTGACATCACGGCGAGCAGCAGAAGAGGGGCGGGAGCTGCTTCCGCCCCACTCTGCACAGCCATGGCCCCCCAATGGCCCCCCAGGATTCAACCCCATTGGCTTTAACCCCTTTGCTACCAGAAGGGAGCTTGCAAAATTGTCTGCCACGGCGTTGGATGTGTGTGCTGCCTGTCCCCACTGCTGGTCGTCCTGAGCCAAGTGGGGATGCTCATGAGATGCCTTCACTGTTGGGGACAAGTCCCCCAGTCCCTCACAGCAGGGAGACAACGAGGAGCAACAGCGTACATACATCAAAAATACCCACAAACATGTACTTACCAGCCCTGCTTGGAAATCGGTGCCTTTGAGAAATCTGGGAGGAAAAGGCATTTTGAACTTGCACCTACACAAAGCTTAGGCTAGAAAGCAGCCCGCCCAAGCCACCCCCCGCGCCTGCCCTACCTCCCAGCTTGTTTTAGGAAAACAAATACTAAAGTAGGAACACGCATTGCCCTGTGCTTGGGCAAAATGCCTTCCTCAAAGGGTCGTAATTCAGGTTTCCCGGGGCACGCGAAGGGCCCTGGGGAGGGTCAGTGTTTGGGTGAGCTGGGGAAAACCGAGCTCGGTTGGATGGCAGCATGCCCCACTGCACGCCGGCTCCCCGGCAGTCGGCCAGATGCCCTCTCCCCGCTGACACTGCAGCAGGAAAGGTGACTCTATAACTATATTTTTAATATGTAATGGGAAAAGTCTGTGTTCGCTGTATGCTTACTAAAAAAAAAAAAAGAAGAAAGAAAATGGACACGGCCAGACCATTTGGCTGAATGCTTTTGTTCGGTTAAAAAAAAAAAAAAAAACGGAAAAGGAAAGAACCACCTTTGTAGGGAGCTTACGTCTGGAAAATTCCAGCCCAAATGACATAAGTTATGAGCAATTGAAAATTGGGATTAAAAAGGAACCGAGCACGAAACCTCAAGTACAAGAATCAGCATCCTGCTCGTGGGCCCCCATCGCCCGAACAGAGGTTGGCAGCGGGACGGCTCCTGGGGCACTCTTGCTCCCAGACGCGTTAGGGCCTGGGGAGGGGAGAAGGGGGAACCTGCTTGGTCATGGCATCCCCCTGCCTGCGGGGTGCTGGTAGAGCAGGGAGGGCAGGGGGGAGCCAGGCAGCTCCAGAGCCTCCCCCTTGCGCTGCGGGTAGCAGCAAAGAGCTTCTCAAAGGAGACATAAATTACCCGCAGCAAAGCCCTTCACCCCAAACACCTCCTGTTCTCTTCTGCCGTCTCGGGGCAGGGTTGTAGCTACGGCCCAACCTCAGGCTGCATGCAAAGCTGAACCTATTGAACTCTTGTTTTTTCACACTGGCTTAGCTCAGCCGGGGCAGCTTTGTGCCAGAAGTCTCCTAAGTGAATTTACTCCTGGCTTGCCGCAGGTTGGGCTGTGCCAAGAAATGCACAGGTGCAAATTAAATCAATATACCTGGCGCTGGGGCGGCGGGGGGGGGGGGGTGTCTCTGCAGAAGGGTTTGCACGGCTTTCACCAGATTGGCTTTAAAGCCAAGTGAAGTCGAAGCGCTGCAACTTCCGTTTCCAACAAGCTGGGCGTCTGCAGGGCTTTCCCAGGCCAGCACAGCTGTACTTCCGTCTAATAAGGGCTGGAGACACAATGCGAGCCAGAGAGCCCTCAGTGTTTCTGCTCCTGGGGGACAGAGACGTGCCCGTCTTGTTTTGCACAGCTCTGTGCTTTTGCTGGCAGCTCCATTGGCCCCAGCCAGCACATCAGGCACCCTGGCAGGTCCCCTCCATCCCCCCAGCTCTGCCGAAGCCCGTTGCAGTGCCTGAGGCTGGATGCAGCAGGGTCTCCATCTGGTCAAGGTCTCTACAGGGTCGCAGCACCCAGGATCCCATCCCAGTGCAAACCAGACCTGGTGGGAACAGCGAGCAGGAAACCACTCCTTTTTCTGGGCGGGATATGGCCGCTCTGCCCCAGATCCACCCCCATGATGCTCCTTCCCTGGTGGCTGCTGGCACAGCAGAAGCTTCTTCCTTGTGCTGCCATCCATGTCCCTCGCTTGCTCGGTGTCCTAATCTGCTCTGCATTTCAGCATCGTCAAGAGGAAGAAGGCAAGAGCCCACCATCCACCCTGCAAGCTCCTGTGGTGGAAGGCCACCTTGCGAGCCCCAATGGTAGGAGGTTACATTGCAAGCCCCCACGGTGGGAGGCTGCCTCATCCCAAGCTCCAGAGCTCTCTAGATGGGGCAGGGATGGGCCCACGGTTTTTTTCCCAGTAATGCAGAGGGTGCAGCAGCCCCAGGTGGGCAGCAATGACCCTGAGCTCAGCTGTTCCAGGGCACTACGGGATGGTGTGGCTGGATCCACAGTAATGAATAAAACGGTGCCAGGGAGTGGGAAATTGTTAGCACAGCTTTGGGCTGGGCTGGGTAGCTCTGCTAAACGTGGCTTGGGGTTGGTGCGGGGCAGGGACCCTTCCTGGTCAGTAGGGTGGACATGGTCACCCTGTCTGGGATGCTGTGAGAGTTGGTACCTCGGTGGTGGCATGGTCCGTGCTGCTCGGCTTCAGCAGCCTCTCCAGCCAAGCTGTGGTCAACAGCCAGAAAACACCCGGGTCTCTGGGTCTGACATACCCAGGCTGGTACCTACCCCGTGGTGTGGCTGCAGAGGACGGCATTTAGCTGCCCAAATGCAGCATTTCCAGCTGAGGTGGGTGTCTGCGCTGCCTTCACGGCCCCTTCACGGGGATTAGCCTGCCTGCGATGCCGTGCCCTAAGGCAGACAGATACCCATGGTAAGAGCACCCTGTTTCCAGCCCCTGGCACGAAGAGGGAGATGCCCTTTGTTATGTGAGGGCGGAGAGACCTCAGCTGGGAGCCAGCTCTTGGGCTGGGAGTCAATGAACCCAGCCACGGCCTGTCCCCAATTTATTTTATTATTATCTGCATTATTTATGGGCACCCAGACATGGCCCCGACAGTGGGATGGGACATTGCACTGTCCAGGCAGTGCTGTGCACCCCTTGCGTCAGCCTCAAGTAGCCAGCAGAGAAGGTGATCCAGGGACAGCATCACCCCCCCCCAGCAAGGGCTGGAAGAAAGGCGGGATCAGTGGTGTTATTTTACTTAATTTACGACTAAATGCCCCCAGAAGAGTTTAGCCCTTATTACCGAGATATAATGGCCTATTAAGGGAGCAGCATTCCCTGGAAAGCAGCCCAGTGTCAGTGACTCCTTATTGCGATAAGAACTTAATAATCACACGTGGGGTGAGGACAGGAGGAAGCCCGCAGCCTGCCCATGGCCGCAGCCCGGGGGGCTCCTGCCCGCTTGGGGAAGGGGGGCGGTGGGAAGCCCCGCTGGGGGCTCTGCTGATTGAGGAGGAAACCCCCGCGCTTGTAAATCTGTAATTCCTCACTAAATGCTTCGTAACGACAACAAATGTAAAGTAGTGTCAGAAACCTCTTGTCTTCTTTTACGGTAAAGTCATGTCCTGAAGCCAAAGAAAGGAATCAGAAAAAATAACTGCTCACTCACTGCTTAAAACATGCCTGTCTTCAGCATCTTTGCAGCGTCTTCAACCTGTTTTCCACGTTGTCCTGTGGGCAGGATGGAGAGCTTGAGCCCTGAGTGTCTCCTACCCTTGCAATCAATTAATTTCCAATGGAGCTTTCAGAAGAAAGGACATCCCCCCTCCCCATTTCTCAGCACATCGCTCCTAAGTGAGACGGTCTCATTTGCTTCTGGGTTTGTTATTGAACAGGGAACATTTTCTCAGCAAAATGTAAGGCTGAGCGATAAGGACTGGGCAGGAACTGATAGAGACTTTGCAGATCGAATATGATGTTGTTTATTTGACTATGATGTATATTTAAAGGTCTCAGTTACAATTGGCCCCAGGCAATCTCTAATGAGCTGCAGCTGCCTGGACTCTCATTAGCTTTAATGACATCTTCTCAGTACATTTTTCTTGGGGTAAGACCTTGTCCTCTCTATGGTTGTGCACACACTAAAACCAAGAGACATCTCACCCTAAAAGGGCAGCCAACTCAAAACAGTGGAGCAATGATAAATGATGCAAGTGCCCAGAAGAGACAAACCTTTCCTGGAAGAGTCATTGTTTATTTAAGGCAAACTAAATGTAATTTACTTTGGCACGCCTTAGAATTAGACCGGGAGGTATTTGTGCGGAGCCTTAAAAAATAGGTAACGAAGTCACCGTGTGTGTTAGGCAAAGATCAATTTGCAATTTCCCTGATTTTTTTGCCATTCGTCTTATTCAATGGACAACCATCCGCCTTCCCGAGAGCCGCTTTCCAAGGCAGAAAAGCTGCGAGAAAAAAGCCTGGATTAGCAAAGGAGGTGAGAGGAGCAAACACAAGCCCCAGTGTTAGGCAGCACCTCCCCACTCCTGCACCGAGCCGGCAAGCTGCCGGTGCTCCGGCAGGCTGCTGCCTATTGATCTTGCCCCTCCGCACGGAGCCCCGTCCTTTTTTTTGCTCTGGGTATGTCTTCTGGTGCTCTGCCCCTACCGCCAGCGGAGGCCTTATCCGACTTCCATCTCTTCTTTGGAGAATTGAGGGAGCAGTCATTAATCATCCGAGCTGTCCCCTCCGTGGGAGCACAATGGCCTTCTTTATCCCACACTTCAACAGCCCTGACATGTACAATAACAATCAGCCTTGACGTATCTGTATTGCACCAAAGAGACTTACTCAAAAGGTTCTTTTGCAACATTTCGGGTCGTAGTTAAAATATATTGGTTTATTGTAAGGCGAGCGGTACAGATCATATCGGAGATGTATACGGGTTTCTAGGTAGTAGGGCAGCATCTCACAAACATTTTTCTCGCTGCGTTGCTAACCCAGCCAGCTGAGGTGTAGCTGGCTGTTGCAGGGAAGGTGATACGTGCTTTCATGAGGTGGTTTTCCATCCTGACTGTTTTCTCAGGGAATCTTTCTAACAGGGAAATTTGGCTGCTTCTTACTGAGACGTGCAGAGCTTAGGAAATTCCTCTTCCAAAATGAGTCCTGACACACAATGGGCGGTAAAGCACCATCCCAGAGATGCCAGTGGACCCTGAGAGCAATCAGATGAAATCTGTATCTCCCAACTGATGTCTTCAAACCAGTCCTGCAGCTGGGGATTTCTCCCGTACAGTGAAGCATCGTGGAAATTTGCCCCCAAAACTCCCAGCAGAGACACAGACGTCTAGAGGAGCTGCTCACAGGATTTGTCTGAGGGAGCATTCAGACCTCACCGCCACCGCCACACATGTGCACCAAATGTCTGTGCTACCCCCATGGACGTGAGGTGGGAGAGGACAAGCTGGGTACCACATCCCCTGGGCATGGGGGGGCGCGGTCAGGAGGGGGGAAGGGAGACACAAAGGATAGCAAAAATGCTAACTAAAAAAGCAGCGAGCTACCTTCACCCACGTTTAACCAGTTGAGAGCTGGGTTAGGAATTTCTAAGCCCTCCTTAAATTCCTGGGCTCCAAAATGCCACTGAACTAGCAGAGGTATTTCTGGACAAGTTGCAGGAGCTCCCAAGTAACCAGGGTACACTAAAAAAATAAAGAAAGGTGGGGGTGGGGGAAATAAAAACAGGAAACAGGTGGGGTTTACTTTTCCCTTTTTCCCCCCGTCGTCATTTCACTGCTTTTTGCACGGGCAAGCCATACCTCTGAAGCGCAGATTAAATAGTTTGCTACAAAATAAAAATGCAACCAAGTTAACAAGCTCTGAGATTTAGGGAGATGTGACTCTGGGAGAGTAGGTCACCAGGGCATTTCTCAGCTGTCTAGACCCTGTGGCTAACTGCTTTGCCCCTTCCAACGCCGGTGAAACCTAAGCCCGTCGTTTATTCGCAGCCAGGCAAGCTGCTTTCGCTCAGCCATCCCAGCAGCCAGGCCTTGATTTGGCTTTGCCGGCTGCAGACCTGGCCCCCTGCTCTGCCTGGGAGCAGCCAGGGCTTTTCTTTTCTTTTCTTTTTTTTCTTTTCTTTCTTTTCTTTCCTTTCCTTTCCTTTCCTTTCCTTTCCTTTCCTTTCCTTTCCTTTCCTTTCCTTTCCTTTCCTTTCCTTTCCTTTCCTTTCCTTTCCTTTCCTTTCCTTTTCTTTTCTTTTCTTTTCTTTCCTTTCCTTTCCTTTCCTTTTCTCTTCTTTTCTTTTCTCTTTTCTCCTCCCCTTCCCTCTCCTCTCCTCTCCTGCTCTCTTTCTCTCTCTCTTTCCTTTTCTTTTCTTTCTTTCTGACATTTCTGAGAAGAAATGCAGGAAGGAAAAAAAGCAAACCCCAAACCAGCCCGTTTTCACTGCTTGCAGCACACAATGACCTGGCAAGCACGCCGGTGCCGGCGCTGGCAGCGCCTGCTGGACCCGGTACAGAGCAAGCCGCGCAGTGGCAGTGGTTCAGGAGCAACGCCTGGTGCTGGGAGACGTGCTCTGGGTGGTACCGGCCCCTTGGCAGCTCCAGCAGCAAAAGCAGCTTTTCCCTCTGACATAAACCGTGCTCAGATCCAACCTCTCATTCTCTCTCCTTGGTCCTCCCCTGACCCCTCCATGGAGGAGTACCGGGCCCGTGGGGCTCTTGCTGCCGGGTGCTGTGGGTGGATGCGGGTGATGCCGCTGGCTGCAATGTGCCGGCGCGGAGCTGAGCCGGGGGCCCAACAGATGCTTTCTATTTGGTCATTTTTTGGTGCAGTGGTTTGATGTGTAATTAGAATTATTAGTTGTAAATTTAGCCCATCCTCCCTCCCCCGGCTACAAATTAGCCCTGGTCTCATCCACGTGTTTTCATTGTTTGCAAATGTTTGTGGGGGTGACCGAATTTGGGGTGGGGAGGGCTGCTCGCCCCCGGCCACGTGGCATCGTCCCGCCACACCATCCAGGGGAAGGTGTTTCAAACCCAGGGATGGCATGCCATGAGCAGCTGGCGGAGGGGAGGAAGATGGTTTGGGCAAAGAGCCCCACGAGCACCAGGCACAGGTTGAAAGGACTAATTAGCTCTTTCTCCCTTCTGCTGCAAGCCGCTGACCCAAGCACAGATATTTCAGCTGGTAGGGACTTGCACATCAATGTATCCGTCCCTCCAGGTTTTGCTTTCCAGCCTTTTCCCAAATAAAGGCTTGTGCCGCTCTGCAACATGCTCAGGCCCTGGGCTTTTTATTATTTCCAGGGTCATTTGCTCTGCAGAAGGGCTGAAAAGCAGAATTACCTTTCTTGTGCTGTTTATGTCTACCAGATACACACTACTTGCTTTTTCATTTGGATTCATTTTCTGTGCTGTCCTGAGAGAAAGGAGCAAAGCAATTTTCTATTTACTGCAAAATTCCAAGTGAGCAATTTTGGGGATCTGGAGAATGTCAGGAAGAGGTTACTGGACTGTGTACATGGAGGAGGAGGAGAGCAAAAGTGATAGGAGAAGCGCACGGAGCAGGAGAGGCGATGGCTAAAGCTTTTGCACTCCCGTCGCCGTCTCAAGGAACCTTTGCCTAAACACCCAAGACTGGTAACTATTACTGGATGTGTGAGTAATTCCTAGATAATTTTTTAAGTATTTGGGAAAAAACAATGCATAATGAAAACATTACGCTATTGTCATGCTGCTGACACTGTTGGTCAGATTCTCAGCTGCTGTGAATCATGCTCTCGCCTTTGACTTGAGCAGAATTATGCCTTATTTATCCCTGCTGAGGATCAAATGCATTGATTAGTGCTTGTACCACCTTTGCTTTGCAGGTCGGAGCAAAGCTCTGCCTAAAAAGCTGGCAAATTCGGCGATGCCTGCCCGTGGCCGAGCTCTGAAATGCAGCCAAGACTGCAAAGCCCTGGCTACAGCTGGTTGCTGTTGCCTCCAGCCTAACCCTGATGTGATGGGCTTTATGCACATCTCCTGGGGGTGGGCAAAGGCAGGCAGTTGCTTTGCCAGATCGCAAGGATGGGAGCCCTCGGCGGGTGGCGTGGGCAGCGGGCTGGGGTGTGAGTGAGGGGCAGGGTTGCAGCCATGGGAGCCGGGAAGCACCCGGCTGGCAGGAGGGAAGGATAAACAAGGAATGGTTAGCAGTTTGCACACATAGATTAATTTCTATATGTTTTTTTAGAACTTAGAATAATTTATTGTAATTACTGTTGGCTGAGTTGTGTTTGAAGAAGGCAGTGCTATTTAAAAGGATTTTTGAAAGGCATTGAATTGGGAGGCAATTTTTTTTTTTTTTAAATATGTTTAAGGATTATAAAAGTAATTACTGCCCTCAAGCCAGGATGTCTAATTATGTTAAACTGTGGCTTAAGACAGCACAACTTTCAGTCTCTTCCTTGGGTGGTTCACGCAGGAGCAGAGCGCACGTGGCACGGCCGGGGCAGGGCTCAGCATGGGCAGGGACGTCCCCGTGGCACCATGGCGGTGATGCAGCCCTCGCAGAGACATGGGATGGGCACAGGGGGATGAACATGGGGCCACAATGAAGTTCGGAAAAAGAAGAAGAAAAATAAGGGAGAAAGGCGAAAATCAGGAGAGCAAGGGAAGCAAGGGACTGCAGGTACCAAGCAGGTACCCCCCATCACCCCACTCTTCGGACACAAGCTAGCCTGATGCCGGCGGGGAAGAGCTTGCTCTTGCGTTGGGGAATGGGCACGATGACCCCTCCGGGGCCTCTTCCTGCCCTGTTTTTCTCTGTTTTCCTCTGGGAGCCCTTCACGAGCAGTGAGAGAGAAGTATGCGTTTATTTTTCAAGCTTGCCTTTTGAATTCAACTCCCCTCTGTTCTTCTGCCAACGTGTGAGAAACAAGTTCAGGTTTAAAAGGCAACCTGAAATGTGCATGCATGCACAAAACTGTTTTATTTTTATAATGCCGTGATTTATGGGCCAGCTTGGGGCAGGGGGGATTTCACTGGTGATTTTTGAGCGTTTGAAGGTTGCCCGTACTGGGAGAGGCAGCCAACATTCTACGTGCCGGGGAAGCGGCCGCTGCGGGCAGGGGGAGAGGGCAGCACAGGCAGTGCTGGGAGCGGCAGGGAGAGTCTCTGCAACCACGCTGTGGCTGCACGGGAGCAGGGCAGGGCTGAATGTGATGCGGCAGGAGTGGGGAAGGGAATATTTCAGTAACGGGGATGAGAGGTGGAGCTGTGGGAGTGATAGGCAAAGCTGCATCTTAGGGATGTCTAAAGAGCTACTGAGATTTGGACTCAGCTTGGAGGTGGGGGACCCAGGGGGAGGTGATTGCTCTCATAGGCTGAGCTGGATGGAGACTGGATATCTGTGCAGAAATTAGGTGCCCTCCTTCACCATCCCTTCCAGCATCCAGCACTGGTGGTGGGCTCACGCAGCTGACCACACACATCAATTTTGAGTACATATCACCCGTCTCATCCCTCTTACCCCACACCCCCTTCTCCCCCAGGCAACAGCAAGCCAGGAGGCCCCAGCACATCTCAAAACAAATTCACCCCATTTAACCCAAACTGCCAAGCGGCATTGACCCAAAAAAGGCTGTTCCCGGGGCGGCAGCAGGCAGAGCAGGCTGGTGAGTGGGCGGGAGGGCTGTGTCCCGCACAGTGCTGGTGAGCTGGCTGGGTGCTCAGCCCCAAGCTCAGGTGCAGGCGGAGAGTGGCAGCCGCAGCCTCGGCACTGTAGCCCTGGGCGCTTCGCAGCACAGAGCTGCTGGGTTGCAGGCACCGGGGAGCTTGCAGAAGCACGGAGACGCTGCAAGGACGGGGAATGCAACAAGAGACAACGGAAAATATCTGCTTTCTGGGAAGGGAAAGTGCTGCACTGCCACTGAGAGCAGCAGCTAGAAAGCAAACGGGAGCTGCCAGTGCCGGGAGAGGAACAGCAGGGCAGTTTCCAGCATCCCACGCCGACCTGGAGGTCTGTCAAGTGTCAGGGCTAGATTTATCTCTGGCTCAACTGCACTAGATAGACTAGGGAAAATGCAGTCCCAACACAAGAGTTTTTTCAAATGTAGAAAATTGTTTATCATTATTATTATTATTAGTATTGTTAATATTATTATTATTACTACCACTATTATTATTTTTCAGTCTGGCTCCCTGGTGTCTTTGGGTGATTTTCACCCTTGGAGTCTGTCAGCAGAAAGACTTGGTGTTTTTTTTCCCAAGCCACACGTGGAAGCAGTTCTTGGTGGTTTGGATCCTTTGTATTCTCTGGATTATAAAAGGTCTCTCCTGTAAGGAGCCTGGAAAAGGAAGAGTACTAATTATTATTAACTCTGCCAAAGCCAATAATATCCTTGAGTAATTATCGGTTTACCCAATTTTCCTGTGAGCCTACTGTGTAAATACAGCATCGTGAAGAGGCTATTATTTCCTCCACGCTCCACCTCGCCATAGCACTGATGGTTTTGGGCTAGTCATGTGCCCGTTGTGATCAGGGTTGTTAATTTTGGTGTGTGATTGCCACCAATAATCAAATACAAGATGGGAAACGGCATGAGTCGATGCACTCCCCCCACCCTCCCAGTCCAGCCCCTTCTCTCCAGCCTTGCGAAATGCCTCTGGACCCTCTTGCCTCAGCTGGGGCCATTTGCCACCTCCATGCAAAACCCAGCAGGATGCTCCCCAGAGACCATGGCCGCCCCTCCAACGCTTCCCGGGCTGGGCCAGCGTCATGGCACGTCTCGGCAGGGACTGTCCCATTGACTGGCTGCCTCCGTGTCCGGCCCTGAGTGTGACTTTCCCTGCCGCGATGAGGTGAAGCGTGGGCAGGGAGCTGGCAGGGAGGAAGCGTGTCTCACGGCAGGAGACCCGCGCCGCTTTCCCTTTCATCACCACTCATTTATTTGGATTAGAGTCAGCTCTCTCCTGATTCCTTTGTTCGCTGTTTGTTATTCCACATGCACCCAGCGCTGCGCGTTCATCTTTATTAGCTCTAATTGCTTCCCTGTTCTAATGGGATCTCGCTATTCGCATACAATTGAAAGGAAATGTATTCATTAAAATAATTCTCCTCCTAACTGTTGTTTAGGGCTGGTGCTGTCAGTGCCACTCGCTGTGATTTTCTGCCTGCCCACTGCCGAGCGCCGAATGGGACCAGGACGCAGGCAAAGCTTTGTTAACGATTTTGTGTTAACGTGAACTGTAGGCTTCAGGCTCAGGTCAGTTTGGGCGACGTTTGTTGTGAGAGGAAAGGTCGCAAAGCCACGCAGCTGCTCTTTCTGCGGAGCTTGGGGAACACGTGAAGGGGTGGCACATGTGTGCTCCCATTCACGGGCAACCGAACGGCTCTCCTGGCCGCGCTGGTGCTGCGCTCGGCCTCACTTGCAGTCCCATGCACCAGAGCTACCCAACCTTTGCCTTCAAGGGGAAGAAATTAAATGAGAAAGGGGCAGAGAGAGGATAAAGCCAGGGATGCTTGAAAGCCAGAGAAACTGCACTATGCAAAAGTCTCCAGTGGAAATCAGTGACAAGAGATGGCTTCAAGCAGCAAACAAGCCATCTTCCTAACAGCTTGGCTTCCTCCCTGGCACTCAGGCCAACTTTTCCTCCTTATTTATTTCCTCCCACTACTGCTACTTAAGCATCTTTAGGGAACACTTTAATGACCCTTCTTCCTCCTCGCTGTTTACGCTCGGCTTTCCCTCCCCTACCCGGGGGCAGCTGAGGTACCATCTCCACCGTAGCTAAGCAACCTCCCTATTAGCACACTTGTGGCTCAGACCGAGGCATCTCCTCACCAGTTTTACACAATTAGCCCTTCGGTTTTTGTCTGCGGTGCCCCTCTCCTCCCCTCCTGACACCTCGGAATGGCTGGTTTCTGTAGCACTGTCCGCTCAAATGAATAGATTTCCCTTTTGATGAAAAAATACATCCCCTGCTTTATCACATTCCCAATCCTCTGTGAAAGCCTCCTTCCCTCGCCTGGCATATTTATGCCATAATTTGTTAAGACCATCATGTAAGGCCAGGAATGGGAAACTGGCAGTTTCAGGGCTTGCAGAGCTGTTTCAGCAGAGATGGGCAGCACGTTCTCCTTGTAAGCGATGCAGATGTGCAGAAGTTGTCCCTGCAACCAGGGCTGGCAGGGTTCTTCCATGTTGGGCCACCCCACGGGCCACATTCAAGTCACTGATGGGCTACGTGAGCGTGGGCACCTCTGGGCATGGCTGCAGATCGGGAGGGAGCGTCACCACAGCCCTGGCAGACATGAGCCCTGCCAGCATCTCCCATCCTGTGTCACCTGTGTGGGGGTGGCTTTGCAATCGGTACAAAAACTGAGGCCATGTGATGACCGTTTTCACTAGCAGGGTATTCCTGGATCCTGCCAAGGCTCCCCTGGTGCGGACACAGCCTTGCAGCTTTCCTGGAGCTGATCCGGGACTGGAGCTGGTCTGGGAGCTTCGTTTAAAATGCAAATGACTCGGTGTTGCCTAACAGCAATGGCACTAATGGGATGCGAGTTTGTGCCTGCTAATAGCATCCTGCAGTACTTCTGAAGTAAGCGTCTGCTTTGTCTCTGCATTTGTCTGTCATAGAAGAACATTACCCAGGCCCCGGCTCCCATTCTATTAATATATTTGCTTAATCATGCTGTACAGAGCAAGTGCCAGGCTGGCAGACAGGCTGCAGAAGCTCTGCTATCACTGGAAGTGCTCTGCTGAAGAAGACAGCGGTGACATCACAGGCGGATGACATCAGCTCCGTGACAGGCTCCCGCTCTTCCATCCAGTTCTGCAAACCCTTCTGACCTTGCCCAGCCAACCTCGGGCTTGCACAACATGGATGGGGGCTACCGAGTTGCCCCCTGATAAAAGACACATGCCATGCTCCCCAGCAACTCACCCTGCACATCTTTATGCTGGCATCCAGCTGCCGAGTGCTGCCTCCTTCCCCCAGTGAGGGCTCACCGCCTATCTGCATTTTAAAAGCGCCTATCAAGCCCCAAAAGACAGAGTGTTAGACAGACAGTAACCATCTGCCTGCAGGTCAAGTGGCCGTGACAGGCGTCCTCTGGCCACTAAGACGGTGAGATGGTTTTGAGACTGTCTTCTCAGAGGCTCCGGCTGACTGCAGAAATCGCTACCTGCTCTGTCGCTTTTTATTCATCCTTGGGACGTACTTGAGAGCTGTCAGCTCCCCAAGTCATGGCGAAGCTGAATGTCTTGCCAAAATATGTGCTCAGGTAGCAATAGTGTGATGAATGCTTTCGGCAGAGCCAGGAGACCTGCGCCGGGCTGAGGTGTTTCTCCCCGGTGCAGGCAGCCTGCTCACGCACATGGGGAGGGGAGACCCCGGTCTCGATGGCCAGAAGCACCCAGGCAGCACTGGGAATTGCTATGACCACCAGATCCTTGCAGGCACATGGGGTACTTTTCAGTAAATGTCCCTCTATAGGGTCACCATAAGCTGCGTGAGATAGGCGGTGAAGCATCGAGATGTAAACAGGGTAGGTGGCTGCTCACACGCCTGGTCTTGGGCTGGGCATCCACACACTCCAGCTCTGCTTACGCTTTTTTGGAAGTCTTGCTGTTTATTTGGCCAAGTGGAGGGACAGCCTGTACCCAGCCTGGGAGCTTTCATCTCTAAAAGTTCTGCTGAGCTGCAGCTGAAGCCCAGGTCTCCTCTCCTTCCCTTCCTGCCTTCCTCCTCCCCACTGAGGTCTTTTCCTGACCCCTCCTCTGCCTTGATGCTTCACCTTAGACCCCTCTCCTCCTTCTCCTCTATCCCTTCTTCAGCTCCCAGAACAAAACGCTAGATTCCTGCCTTTGCAGGTGGTGCTGGGGGGCTGATGCAGGGCACCCTGATGAGTGGGAATTAGTAACAAGTCAAAAATAAAGAAAAGTAATCACCTTTCCGCCAAAAAACCCAAAACATAAAGGAACAATAATGGCATCACAAGGCATGGTACCTCGGTTACTGGGGAGCTGGGGGGGGGCCTTAGGCACACACCGCTGATGGGGGAAGCCGAGCCAGGGGCCAGGGCAGCCCCAGTGCAGGGTGAGACCCACTCCCAGACCCCAGGAGCTCTGAGGGTGACTTCAGTGCTTCAGTGACCTACTGGAACTAGTTCCTGAAAGATCCTAGGGCATCTGCAGGTCCGAGGATGCACCATAGTTACAGGGAATAACACCCGCAGGCTCTGGAAATGCACGGCAGTGGCGGCAAGATGCTTTTCCTCTCTTCCCAACCATGGGGAAGGCGGGGAGTTGAGCAGAGAGAGGACAATTCTTGCTCCAACCAGAGTAAAATGAGATTATTATTTTTTTGCCTTGTTCTCCACATAAACCTAACACTTCCTTTGAGGCAGTCCTCGAGGACTTCCCAGACCCTGACTTCATTAAAAAGGAGAAAATTTAAAAAACTAAGCTGTTCTACCAGAGTCAGTCTCCTGAAGCTTATAAACACGAGTGAGGTTAGAGAGGGGCAGGAGAGATGGGGAAACATGGGCCTGATCCTGCAAAGGGTGGTGGGCAGAGAGACCAGGCGGCGCTGCTAGAGCGGGCTGGGGCAAGCGGGGAAAAAGGAAATTCCCTGCAAGCCAGGCCTGCCTTGGGGGCAGAGGAGTCATGGGAGACCTTTGAGGAGGGAGACCTCAGCCCTGCAGGCAGGGGGGCACATCTCTGCAGGCATCGTACAAACCCCTCCCCACTCCTGGTGCCTTTGAAAAATCTTGTAAGTAACGCACAAACGCAGCAGCAGCAGGAGGAGAGTAGGCGGCTGCTCCTCATCCTGCGGCGTGTCGGAAACCTCGGCTGTGTCAAAGCCTTGGGGCTGGTCTTTGGGTTTTTTTCGGATCCTAGTGCATCTACTTTCTAAGCTTCACTCCGGTTACAAACCTGCGTAGGTTGTTGCTTGTGTTGGTTTACTATTTTTTACTATTTGCTTATTTTTGTTTCCCTGCGTTGTCTAACAGCCTTGTTCCATTGCTGAGACATACCCCCGGTCTCTGCCTGCTGCTCCTTGGCAGCATGCGGCCCTGCCTGTGCTCCCTGCCACCGTCACCGGCGCTCGCTGCTGCCTCGGACAGACGTCTACGACGGATCTGACGGCTCTGCGGCACCCTGACAGGTTGTCAGGTTTCCGCACCAGCGGCCCCACTGCAGTTTAAGGCGAAGCCTCTCCTTGCTGTAGAGACTTCTGCTTACCAGTAGATTTCCCTAAGGCCTCATCAACTGAAACACTTCTCTATGCCCGCTCCTCCTCTGCTGGCAGTGCAGCTTTCCCCGGCTGCCCGGGGGGAATGGGTGAACCCTGGATTTAAGGTTCCTCTGAGGGTACCTGTGTGGGATGCCCCAACACCCAGGGAAGCACCCAGGTGCATCTGCTCATCAACAGATTCTGGTCTTGTCCTGGGAAATGATGCTTTTGGTCCAAACCCTGGCTTTGCTCTAGGCTCAGTGCATCAAAATTTAGCTCTTGTATCTGCACTGGGGGCTGCAGATGGCTCTGTGGCTATTGCACAGGCTGGAGTTTGTGTTTGTTCTCCAAAAATATGTACAGCTAGTGATGGCTCTGCAGCCGGAGCAGGAGTGGGGAGAGTTTCCAGCAGCCAGGATACCCAATTACTAGGGTTTTTTTCTCTCCATCGAGCTTGACAACAACATTTGTGAAAAATTAAGAGAGCGCAATGCTCTTCCCTGCTTACTGGAGGAATGAGAGCCTATCTGCCATAGGCTTCCAGATGTCATTTTATATTTTCTATAAAAATTTATAGGGAACCCAGCTGGCCCTAGAGGCACAGTATGAAGAGCAAACATAGAATTGCCACTTGGCAGAGGCAGTCGTGCAGCGCGAGCCGGTGGTGCCGCAGCCCGCGTGACGGCACGCTGCCTTTCCCCAGCCAGGGGTTCACGGCCAAAGCAATGCCAGCACTGGCCGAAGCCTCTGCGCTGCGCTAGGCTGAAGGGGGCTCAGCCAGCCGTCAGGCGGGCAGCGGGAGGGCAGTGTTTTGGGAGCGGGATGGGTTCTTGTGAGCAGCGGGGAGGGGGATGAGCCCCCCGAGCTGCTCCTGCTCACCACCTTTCATCACTCCTCGCTGCTGCTGGACCTGGTACTCTTCTGGCAATCCCCGGCATTGCAAACCACATAGGAGCTGACAGGGTAGCAGGATTGGCCCCTTCTCTGACTTTGTTTCTAATTTTCAGGAACATAAATTGCCATGGTTACCAAAGCCTGGGCTCCTCATTAGCAACATTTGCTCTCGATGTCAGATTAACGAAGTTGTTCCTTCGCAGCACTCATGGGTGCTGTGGCCGTACCAGCTCCTCTCACCAGCACAGGCCATCACTTCACCTGCAACCTGCTACCCAGCTTCAGGAAGGGAAACTGGCTGCAGGGACCCAGCACCACCGTGGGAAGGTGGGAGCGGGCCCAGGGGCGCAGGCTGCTTTCCAGAGCGTGTTCTACTGCATTTCCCCCAGACCCCAATGGTACCCACCAGTATCATGTAGGTGCCTTGCACCCCCTTACTGAGCCGCAGGAACAAATCAGCTTTCATTTCCCTGAACGCACGTTACCAGCAGTAGTGTCTTTGAAAGTACAGAATGCATCCGCTGTTCATATCAACACTCGGTGATGACTCCGCAACATCAATGCTGTGGCCAACGGGCCTTTTTAACCCTCTTTCTCTTTCTCTCCAAAGAGGAGCTATTTAAAGTATCGTATTGAACCATTTCATCTGTCCATAGAGGAACTTTGACGGCTCCTGATATCTTACAGTGCTTGCTGGTGCCAGCTATGAAAATGCTATCTGTGCGCTCTCATCTGCAAGGAGGGAACGACTGCAGGGATCACCCACTCCCTGCCAGGGAGAGAGCACTGATGGATGGCATGTCTGGAAATGCGCTGCTCAGCTCGGCAGCCCTGAGATGCTAACAGGGGGAAGAAACGTTGGCTCACGCCAGAAACTCTGGACCCGACCAAGTGTCTTGAATGACATCAGCATGTATATCGTTACCCTGGCGATGTAATGTTGTCAGGCTAATCCCTGATGGCGCGTAATCTTCTGTCACTGGGACAACACTGAAAGAAAGCAAACCTGGACCAATACCTCCTCATTTACCCAGACCTACCTAATCCCAGAGAAGCAAGTTAATAACATACATCAGCTCAGTATCTGCTAGTTTTTTATTAAACTCCTCACATAACTTCTATATTATTTTCATCGTTGCCAACTCAGGCTGCCCAGAGCCAGCAAGGATGCACTCGCAGGAGGTGTTTCGTGAACAAACCTCAGGCTAAAACTTATTTGCTCTTGCTATCTGATGAATTCTTACGAATAATGAAAACACTTGTTTAAAAAAACAAAACCAAACCCAACCTCGGTCAGATCCCAAGTATTTTGTGTGCAGAATGGGCTGAGAACAATTGACCAAGCGATTTATAACAGGTCATTTGAGCGGCTCTTTTGGTGAGCATCTCCTCCTGGCATCCAGCGACTCCCCGGTGCTCGCCGGGCCCCTTCCCATCGGTGCCTGGCGCGGTGTCCGCATGAGTGCTTACCCGTATCTTTATCGTCCTGCTGTGGATGAACAGCCTTTTTCTTACCCAACTGTGGCTTAATAGGCTTCTCCAGTGAGCAGAGATCTGTAAACAGCGATATCAGTTATTCTGTCTGACCTGCAGTACAAAATTGTTTTCCTGCTCACAAAGGAAATCTTCAGAGCAGAGCTGGGGATACAAAAACACAGCCCCACGTAGACCATAAATAAATATATATAAGTGCACGTGCTCTTTTTTTTGCATGCCTGAAAGCTAGAAATAATGTCTGATGCTCAGAAGAAAGGAAATATTTAGTTAAGAGAAAAAGAGAGAGCTGTAAGAAGGCAAGACAAACACTATATATTTATTTTTTACGGCGTAAATGGAAAGCCTGCTCTTTCAGCTTTGCTGAATTATTTTACGGCATATCTCTGGCAGAAATCGAAAAAATCTGCTCGCATCCAGCCCCTCAATTACTGCACCTCGCTCTCCAGTGTGCCAAAATGACATCTTAAGAACTGGCAGAAAGATTTGCCTCCGCGCTCTCCCTTGCACGCAGGAAGGCTGCTCTGCCGTGCTCAAAGGTGTCGGGAGATTTTGCAGCTTAGGTCAAAGGATGTTAATAAAGCACTTGAGTCTCCATATGGCATTTTGGCACTAAAATGTCAGCTGCTTTTCAGACACTGTACTTTAATCATTTCAGACAGGCCCCTTTTAAATGGTTTGTTTAGTTTGCTTAGAGAATAATATTTGTTATTTGGTTTTCAGAATGACTAATAAATGAACTGTCTTTGCTCGAGGAGAATAATGCCACTTAAGCAAAACCTAGTACTGCAGTTCAGAGCTATTTAATAAGAAATACCTGTCAGTGTCAGAATATATTTACTGTGCATTAGCTTTGAAGAATTGCAGAATTAGTTTTCCCCTTGCTAAGTTTACTTTATGTAAAATGTAACACATGAACTGTGAATATGTGGACAGCAAACAGACTGTATCAATGAATTCAGCCTCCCCCGGAAAATGCTGACAGTGGCAAGAGAAACACCTCCTAACAGACACAACTGACACCATCAAAAGCGAAACGTGTGACAGCTGCCAAGGAGCCACAGCCTCTTGCCTCCCTCCCCTTGTTTAAAAAACAAAATCCAATCCAAAATAACACGCTGTAGTCTATTTATCCTCTTGTTTAATCCGCCGGGAAAGCATCAGCATAATTAACGCTTTTAACCTTTTGGTTTTAACTTGCGATCAGGCGGTGGCAAAAAGAAAACAGTGCTGTACGGGAGCAGGAGCTTTGCATCGCTGCTGAGCCTCGCACAGCAGCACCCCAGCACAGCCACCCTCTGCCTGGGGAGGTTGCCTGCGGCGGCACCGGCTGCAGGGCATCCCCATCCTTAGTGCCACCGAAGCACCGTCCCGCTGTGATGGACCCACGTACAGGGAAGGGACATTGCCACTTTCCAGCAGTCCCTCAGCCCAGATCCAGAGCTGCAAACGGAGAGTATTTGCTCTACCACTCTGCAGCCGCACCAATTCTATTATTCATGCGACTCGGCACTTCCTTTCACGACCCAGGTACCATCTTGGGCTCTCCAGCCATCTGGGGCAGCTAGTTGGGAGGATGACAGTAGGTTGTGTGAAGAAGCAAGTTATTTACTTAGAAACTGTCTCTGTGGCATCTTGACCATCTGGAAAGAATATGGAAATGAGACTTTTAGCGAGATGGAGCTTCTCAGTTGATAAATTAACCAGGCATCACCAGAAATAGGTGCAGCTGATAAAAGCGTGCATTTCTAAGCACGTCCCAGCTCGCGCACACATATATAGGTGTGAGTGTATGCAATTTCCCATCTTGCCCACACATCTGGGGACCTAAGTCACACTCCTGCAAAGCTGCCTGGGTTTTTAGGCAAACAAAGTCCAACTTCCAGCCATAAAATTAATGTACAATGAAATGAGGGGCCAGGCAGGGCTGGGTTCTAAAGCTGTGCCACTGAAGCCCTGCTTGCACAACCGAACTTGCCCCATGGGGACCAAGCCCGGTCCCGCTGGGAAAGCAAGGCTGCGAGCATCCTGCTGGGGTGGCCAGGGGGGCTGGTCAGCAGGAGCTCCTCACCCCCTCACATGGAAGGTGGGGTGCAAGTGTGCACTTACCCGCTCCCCAAAGCTACAGAAACGAGAGCCCGGTGTAGTGGGGGAATAACGTGTGCAGCCTGGCACACATGCAGGAACCTCTCAGCTCTTATGCCAGCCTTTTACTAATCAAAATATCGTGCTAGGCTGGAGTGGATCTGGCTTCTTTGAGTGTGAGTCATATCATTTGCTGATTGCCAGGAGAGTTCCCAGGAACTGGGGGCAGCAGGACAGAAATTACAGCCGTCCTCAGAGCGCTGTAAATTGTGCCAGAGCTAGATGGCTCTCTGAACCACCCCAAGACAGGACAATTAAGGCTGGCTTCAAGCCAGATGCAGGTTGCTGGGATCAGAGCATGGAGCCCCAAATTAAGCACTGTGAGAACAGAGCCAGGAGACTCTACATAAGAAGTTTGTGAAATAGCAAAGTCCCTGGAACAGCCATCCTGCCTTTCAAATGCAAATGCCATCTCAAGGAAAGTGTTTTGTTCTGCAAGCCTCTGAGTGCTGACTTTTAATCATCTGAGCAGAGAAAATACACCCAGGCATACGAACATGGAGAAAAGCCTCTAGGGGCTGGCTCGGAGCAGGTCAGTGGTACGAGGAAACACCCTCCCACCAATTGAGTCAATCCAGAGGCGCATGTTCAGTAAAACACTGTTTTGTGTGTGCAGAGGGTTGGTGTTCATTTGCATGCCCCTGCCACGCTGCGCATGGCGTAAAGTTACCTCCTGCTAATGCAGCCCTCCGTCTTGCTAACGAACCATAAAACTTCCCAAAAGCAATTGGTGTATCTTGTACCTGTTCTCCTTTCAATATCACATATGAAAAGCTATGTACAACAGTGGTCAGCTCCTATATCGCCCACTGTCTGAGTGGCCCAACAAGACTTTTCGCCTGATGCAAAGTTGAATTGATACCTGGCAATCCAATTATAAACTGAACTTCATATACATGAAACACCAGCAAGGGATCTAAAAAAAGCAATAGTTTACCTTGCCAGCCCCGTGATAACCTCCTGCAGTGGTGACGGTGCTGCTAAATTCCCAAATAATTTTCTAGTTTCCTGAAATCTCCCTTCATCTCATGGGTTCAGCATCAGCCAGGTGTCCTTCCACCCCAGGATGGCACCTTCCTCCCGTCACCTGCAGTTTTTCAGATGGGAGCTATGGGTATGGTGGAGTTGGAGTTTGTATCTGGCTGCGCCTGTGTGAGCCCATTCTCCCTACATGGGCATCAGGCAGGTGGATGCCACTGGTCCCTGGAGTCCAAGAAGATGAGACCCACCACAAGCTCCAGGAACACCTCAAGGGGGTTGGAGCTGCCTTGGCAGAGCACCAAGCGGGGAGCAGTATCCCAGGGCGACAAACACGGACGTACACTGTACAGGGCAGGGGACTCTTCTGGTAAAGTCTTGCGTTTCCTCATTTAAGGCTCAGTGGAGTCTGAAGGTCTCCTTCACACTGGTATTGGTGATTCTTGTGTGCTGAGGGACAGCACGAGAGCAGCAGCTGAGTATCTGTCCCCCGAGCCCGTGGTGCAGCTATAGCAGTCCATTCAGATTTTTAACACTTTTCTCTAAGTAACTGATTTTTTTTTACCTCTACTTGGAGGAACGCATCGAGCTCAGGTGTGCCCAGATGGCTCTGGCAAAGCCATTGGGACCTGAGAGCAGGATTTACTGGCCATAATACTATGTAAACATATATGTATTTTAAAGTCTGTGATTCTATTTTGTTAATTGACTGACAAATGCGATGCGTTAAAGCAAAACTAAGATCTGAGAAACTGTCAGATGATCTTGGATACTTGCGGTGCCAATGGGGCTTAAAGCCGGAGCTGGCAGAGGCTCAGCCCTCTGGCTACCAAGCCGAAGGCTCTCCATGTGTATTCATCCTCAAACGTATAGCCCACTGCAGCAGCTAAGCCATACAGGGGGACAAAAGCCTGTTCAGCATGAAATACCTCAAGAGGCTCCCTCCCGGGCCCTGTGCTGTGTCCTCTTACTGAGTAAGGACTCTGGCAGCGTGAGATGTTGCCATTGCTGGAGTTTCCCCAACTGATTAAAGTGATAGGGGCCTCATCCAGCAAGAGGCTCCAGCCCCCTCTATAACTACCAGTGCTCTGAGTTTTTTCACAAGTAGGAAAGGTCTGAGATGAGACCCACTCCCCTTTCATCCTCAGATCACAGGCTGCAGTGCTCGCTTTCTGAGGAACAAGGGCCTTTTTTTAAAGCACTCCTTAAGTTTAACTGCCAAGGCATTTGGAAACTCTGTAAAGGCAGGAATTAACCTGAATTTCTAGAAAGGGGGCAAAGTGTCTAATGCTTTTAAGCAGTGTTTCAGAGGCAGAGATGATCTTCAAAATGTTTTGACTTCCAGTTTTGAGAGAAACATTTTTTCTTTGAAATTAGCCTAATTAAAGGATCACAAAATTAATTAAAACGCAAAATGAAATGCAATGCTTTGCATCAGGTCGAATGAAACGTTTTAGCATGCTTTAAAATAAAAACAGAGATGGTTTTCATTTTGATTAAAGAAAACCTCCTCTCCCTCCCCAAGCTCTGGAAAACACTGATCCAAAGAAAATCCTCCTCTCCCAACTCTGCCCATTCCAGCTTGCAGAGGGGAAGGGCTCTCCCCGCCCCGAAACATCAGGGACTGGAGACTCGGATCCACTTCACGCTCGACCCTCAGCTCTCACAAAAGACACTTTGGCTGGATGATATTTTAAAGTGCTCCTACTTGGTGGCAGCAGCTTGTTTAAAATTAGCAGCGCCCCCAATTAGGAAGAGGGGAGCTCTGCCTGGCAGAAATGCCACCGCTGGCCCCTGGCGTGGCGGGGGCAGCCCAGTGCCACTCTCAATAGCCATCACTGTCAGACACGGGTTCCTGGCCACGGCTGAACTATCCGCCTGTTTAAATATAGCAAGTCCCAAAATGTCAGGAGTTTCGAAGTTGGCCGCAAAGCGGTGGCGCAGGGAAGGCAGGGCCAGGTGTTGGCTCAGAAACAGCCCCTGGCCACGGGCTGAGACCCTCTGACGCAGTGGTGCGACACCTGAGCTGTAATTGCCTCCAATGTGGCCTCGTCCTGCTCCCCGGCAGAGCTGCTGGTCCAGCTGCATGTAGCTTTTGGCACCAGAAAATACATTTTCCTTCGAGACCAAAAATTTCAGTTCACTGTAAACATGAAGAGAGCGGCTCGTGATTAAGCAGTCAGGGTTTTACAGCATCCCGAGGATGTGAAGCACTATTTAAGCGATAACTGTTTTTACTGTTATTTATTATGTGGGGCTGGCTGGTGCTGGGGTCCGGCCCCCTCCGCACGGCAGGTGTTCCCAGCACAAAATGCTGGTATAAAGCTGGCGAGCCTGAGGCAAGCATTGCAAAAGCAGGTGGCTGTGGTCCTCCTGCTCCTTCCACAGGCTCCCGAAGGCAAGAATCACAAGGGGGAGACGTTTTGGCCCTGGGGAGGGTGCTTAAGCCCAGGCCCTTAGAGGCGTTCAGGTTGCTAAACCCATGGGGGAACCAAGGTCCTGCTTCGCCACAGCAAAGCACCGAAATGCTGCTGCTTTTAAGCTCATGCTTCAAGGGGCACATCCCTACGGAGTGGTGTGAGGCACAATCAGGCACTACTTTTGAGGTAAATGCTCTGTTTTTCTCCCCCCACCCTGCAATCTGGCCAAGCGCAGGCAGCTCTGCTTGTCCATAAGGATGACAGCAGGACCGCAACTCCCAGCTCCTGGTGCCCATGCCAGGGCTCAGGCTCACACCTGCAGTGGGTTTGTGTTCTACAGCTCCCTGACGGCCACCCCACTTTGCTGCCAGACATTACCTCCTCGGGCAGGCTGGCGGGCAGCATCCCAGTGGGGCGGCTGCCAAAGGGGGCTCTGCATGGAGGGATCGAGGGGCCAGCACATGCATGGTCCTCCCTGCAGCCGGCTGGGCTGCAAAGCAGCCATGGCGCTTGTGAAACCTTATTTGTACACAGAATAACATTTTGCAATATTGCTCATGCTTTGTTGCAGCACTCGGGTTCATTAAACCTGGAGGATCCAAGAATCCCCTCCACCAGGCACTGTGCCACCAGGAATCCCACACAGACACCGGTACTCCAGCGTCGTGGCACAGCCCTGGCCCCCACCACGGCCACGCATCCTCCTCCCCAAACGGGATGCTCTCTGGGATGTGCTGCAAAGGCCAGAGGACGAGCTAAGCCAAAGCAAACCCCCAGGGAGCTTCCAAGGGGTTAAGGGGCCACATACACCCGCTCTCCCTGCTGCCTTTCTCCTGGCAAAAGGCAAACAAAGAGGCTCTCCTAAGCGAACAATACCCCACGTACCTCTGCCTGCCATAATGGCATTAGAAGAAGGGCGGGAAGAGATCCTAGCTCTCCGCTCACATTTAAGCATAAAAAAACAAACAAAAAAAAAAAATGGAAAAAGTTAAAGCCATCTGAAAGTGCCTCCCTCTCTCCCAGAAGAGTGATAAAGGCTTTTTGGCAGAGTGAGGTGGTGTTTATTTTGGTTTGTGTTGTGTTGCTGCTCTGACCCGCTCAGCTGTTAGACAGCAAACTTGACAGCCTGATTGTTTTTACTGGACTGCGCTGGAGTTTTTCGCTTTGCAAAAAAGATCTGGGAGCAGTTTGCACTGATTGCTTTGGAGGGCTCCAACCAGGGACCATCACCTTGTCCTGCGCCATGCCCCGCGTCTCAGGCGGGACTGCAGCCGGGGCTCAGCCCGCAGCTGGTTTAAATCATCACTTTCTTCCCATTTCACTGCACAAGGCAGCACTTGAAGATTTTCCTTTCTATTCTGCTGAAATGTGAGTCTAATTAGATGATAACAAGGCTCTGACATTTTCTGATCGTAATCCTATCCGTGCAAGGGGACGTTATTAAAACGATTAAAATTATTGATAAAGGGGAGGAAGGACGCTCGGTCGGAGAACTCTGTATTTGGCCTGTGGCGCAGAAAGGGGAGGACAGGTCTGGGTCTGTCCTCTGGGATAAAGCCACCGTTGTCCCCGAGGACATGCTGCTCTCTAAACACTTGCTTAAGTAATGCAATGCCTCCCACCAAGCTGGAGCCTCCCGTCATGACCATGACTTAAAGGAAAGGCGGTTTCAGTGACAAAAGGTGGACCTAGCCTTCAGGTATAATGAATGAAGCACAGCTTCATCAGACCTGAAGCTACCAAGGAGATAGCTGGACCCAGAATTTTCCACACCCGTATGTGCTCACGTAGGAGTCCCAGTACAAACATTACCACTACATATTATGTGGCTTTTGGACCCTCTTTCCGGAAGGTTTTTGCTCCATGGGATTAGCATGGCGGATGAGCAATTGGGCTCTCATCTCCTCAGGTGAAATTAAAGGGAACCATGCCCCTCTTCACAAGATGAGCAGGTAGTTTTTAAAGCTAGGCACCTCTCTGCAGGCAAGAGTCAGAAACAGAGATGGAAAAGTCCCAGGGGGTAAAGTTTCCACAAAGTAATGGTGAAGAGGGCAAGGTTTTATCTTTACTGCCTTTGAAATCCTTTGAGGCAATGCAGCAGTTATATCTTTGACCTAGGAGACAGGCATAGGATATCCTACACCCCCTGTCCCAAATTAGCCATCAGGCCCCGCACACCCAGCTGCATGCCACGCAAGGGATGTCCCAGCCAGCTCTGCTGGAGCCTACCTTGCAGTCCAGAAGCACCAGGGCCAGACCCACTATCACTCGTCTCAGCGGTCCCCGACTCTGCATTGCTTCTGTGGGATCCCGTTGTTTTGTCTGCGGGATCCTTCACTTCGCAGGGCTCTGTGCCCAGCTCCACATCAGCCCTGCCTGGCATGGAGGCAGGCAGCTCTGAGCCAGTTTTCTGCTCCGGAAACCTCGGGAATCTCCCTTGGTGTTTCCCAGAATAGCCCCAAGGCTCCGCTAATTTCCTACAGCTGCTGCACACCAGCACAGCAGCAAGCCAGAGGCTCCACCCGGAGCATCCCCAGCCCGGCTCTTGGAGGTGGTAGGGACGTTCGTGGCACAGCCCCAGGAGCTGGGGGACTCCTCATCCCTGGGGAAACCCCTACATCTGCAGAGAACAAGGCTCATTTTGTAACACTGAAACAAAGCAAAACCCATCTAAGGGGGACAGAGAAATGCAGGCAGCAAAGCCTGTTAGCCGAGCCACTGGAGGACAGCTTACAGGCTCCAACTGCAGCCCTCCTTGATCCCCAAGGGCAGGGGAGATGCACAGCACTACCTGTCCTGATTCGCACATATCCCTGTAGCTTACGTGCTTCTGAGGATAAAACAGAGCAGGAATTTCCCCAGCAGTTGGCGACCCCCCGATTGACTGCCGGCAACATCCACAGCCCCGCTCAGCGTGGCTACCTCCACCTGAGTGGTGTAGGTCCCCGGGGAGCACGCTGCCAGAGACAGACTGTTGGGGGTTTAGTACAGTCAGCGTGTGCCCAAGTACAGGGCGTTTGAGATGCCTCTCTCGAGCATTAGTTTGCATGCGGGGTCAAACTGCCAATACACAGAGGACTGAAGACACCAGCGAGCTGCAGCAATTCTTGAAGAGGAGAAAAGTCCTCCAGAGATAGCAAACCATTTGCAGAGAACAATTTATTCATCCAATTTACACCTTATTTCTCTTCACAAGCAGATCATAGTCTCCATGAAATTGCTCATTGCTAGAAATTATGCAGCAAATATTTCAGGATCCGTATCTCCAGCAAATTGCCTGCTGCCAGTGCTATTTCCCTATTCACAGTCGGAAATCTGAGCTGCTTTGATAGGGCGTACAGCTTCCATAGCATGGCTCGTTCCCAGTCACAGAGGCATGATGCTCTCCCAGCCCGGCACCAACAGGCAGCGCTTCTTAGCTTAAAATAAAAAGCTCACAACAGAATCAACCTTACAGTGCAAATATTCATGATTATGAATTTGAAAATCACTTCCTATGAATAAGCCTGCACAGTTTGCATTAAAATATGCTGCTTCAGCATCATTCCTGCCCGTGTACATGTTTGCTAGAACAGCCATAGAGAGCAAACCCAAAAAGGTCAGGAAGGGAAAGCGAGCAAATTTATTGAGAAATTCAAACATATGTTTGGTGCTGGTTTAAAAAAATCTGCTGCAAATACATAGATGGTGTCTCCGTCACCCTTGGAGACTGCACTATGCAGAGCTCACTATACGGGGACAGAGGTCTCAGATAATTGAAAAACTGATTAATTTTTACACCTACCAACTTTGATATTTTGAAGGTTTTAATTTCTCTCTAAAATGCTGAAGATTTCTTTGAAAAAGATTTAGAATTCATACTGGAAATCCACAAAGGAGTTTTTAAGACTCTACCTTCTTATTTTAATAAAATGTAGTTTAGATTTTTTTTTTTTTCTCGGAAATATCTTCATTAAATAGAAGAGGAACTAAAGGGCATGGTAATATAATTCACAGACGATACTAAATTAGGATATATTGTACACGGCAGTGCGGACTGAGAAATAATACAAAGGGCCCCAGAGAGATTGGAAACCTGGGTAGAAAATAAATGAGATTCAATTTGGAAAAATGCCGTCGATGCCTCTGGGGAAAATAATTTGAAACACGCGGAAACCTGGGAAGCAGGAATGGCTAACAGGGAGTTTAAAACAATAACAGAGAGAAAATTGGTCTGCAAAGCATTACGGACCCCCTCTAACGCCCGCTGGAGTCAGCAAAGAGGTTCCTGTTTGCTGCTGCAAGACCTTGGGGACGGTCACCACCACGCTGATGGCAGAGGCACAAGCAGAAACGTGACCGAGAATAGGCTCATCATCGCAGTCCTGGGCAGCATTGCGCCAAAACCACACAGAGGTGACCAGGGAGAGGATCTGAGCAGGGTAGTTCAAATGACTGGGGGGAATGACCAGGGCTGGGAGCTGTATTTGTACCAGCCCCTGAAAGGCTGGACATGGAGGAGCAGGAGGGCGAGGATGCTCTATGGAACCATGATGAAGGTGAGGAGGAGCAGGGCAAGAGACACACAAGCTAAATTTTGAACCACCACCTCAGAGGATGCCCCAGCAGTAAAAACCAAAAGCACAAAGAGCTTTTTGACAGCACAAAGCTCTGCAGACACATGCATTCCTGCATGCAAACCTCCCCTGGAAGGAGAGAGCTGGGACCCAGGTGGTCCCTACCTAACTCAAGTGTTTCCTCTTCTCTCTGGTTTTCCTTCAAACCTATATATGTTTATCAGAGCTGCAGAGAAGGAAGAAAACAGGAGCACAGAGCAAGTGTGAGCACAAGAGAGAAGGTGAAGAGAGGGTGTAGGAACAGCCTGGTTCTCAGAGGACACGCACTCAAGTTCCTGTTGTCACCAAGGGAGAAGTTGGACCAAAGCTGGATGTTCACACCTCTGTCCATACTCACAGCAGCTCCAGTCTTGCCAGCAGGTGATACCATCAGGTGCTGTTAAGTTATAAGTTAAGAGAAGAAAAGCTGACTCGAATTTCACCCAGTCCTGGGGCTGGGACAGGATCATCCGCCCCTGCCCAGGAGGGCAGGCAACAGTAATAACGTTACAGGCTCAGCATCCTCGCTTTCCCAAGAACTCTCTCTCCCAGAGACACCATGTCTGACAACTAATTCGGTCCCTGCTGATTAGGGCAGGAGTTCAGATGTATCACCCTGAAATCACCAAAAGCACTGTTTCACACAGCCCCATTAGAAAGATGCTTTATAGAAGAAATTCCTTTGAACGGGCGACCTGATCCAAGCAAGGAATCGGATTAATTTATGGCCAAACACAAATACTCTGCTGAGCAGGACCTGTAGTATTTGGACATCCCCATGGGATGGATCATGACCTTGCTCAAGTCCCCTTATTGCCCTTCCCCTCCACAAACACATGCTTCCCCCATCTCTTGGGATCACAGTTTTGAGAAAATGAAGTGGGGAGGATTAAGCCTTCTCAATCCGCTCTCGGCCCCCTGCTTAGAGGGCTGCAAGAGAGGGGTCTGGCCCCTGCAGCATCTCCCATGGCCAGAGGGCACAGCTGCAGCCTCACGCCAGCCACCTTCCTGCGGTTCAGCTGCAACAGCTGTCAAACACTTGGGTACAACCTGGCTGTGCGATGTCTGAACTACAACAGCCCCAACCCTCTCACTTGGAGTTGCAGCAGGTCAGTCTACTTGCAGGACGACAACTGATTTTTTTTAAAAATTTTCTTTTTAAAGGGTTTGGTACTATTTCTCTGGGGCACTCAGAGCTCTGCTCCCCTATCTTCTGTATTTCAAGAAACCATCTAAGCCTATATATTCTAGATGATAAACTCCACCTAGCAATTTTCTCCTTTTCGTTAAAATTATTTACACCAGAAGAACTTAAAACAAAAATCGATTTCAGAAGAAACAAGGAGGAGCAGACCAAGGACTCCTGCTTTCTGCTGCTATTTTTTAGCTTCTAAAAGGCACGTGCTACGTTTATGAACTTGAGCATCACATATATATTTTAAAAGGTAACTGCACAAACACTTGTTACAGTATCCATCATTTTTACTTGACCTTACAAAAAAATAAAGCTTGTCAGGTAACAGCATTTCTGACATTTTCAAGTTGTTTTCTTTCACCTTTGGGACAGAAATAAAATCTTTAAGCATTTTGTTGAATGAGCTTTCAGAAGTGTGGCTTTGGAGACACCTAACCAAACTCAATGTTTTTGTTTAGATAAGCTTGAAACTATACAAGACTTTCCACTGACTAAAAAATTCTAATTTTAATTCTAATTCTAATAAGACTTTTCCCTTCCTCAGAGCATTTCAAATTAAATGTAATTGTTCTTTTTCCCCAGATGAAAACTCTGGCACTGGGGTGGGGTTGAGGATGGTTTTGTTGGTCCTCCCCAGAGCCATTCACAGGCTCTTGGAGACGTTCATCTCAAATCAGAGAGAACTTGTTTACTCTTTTCCAGGGCTATTGATTTTTAGACACATCTCTGAAAGAGCTTATATCTAGCTCTCACAAGAGGGGTCCTTAGGAATTAAAGATGTGGACATATGACTGGCTCTTGAAGTCCCTGGGAGCCTCAGAGAAGAGGTTTGAAAAGGCATTTTCCTGCAGTCTAGGACTGCCACAACACATTGGCTCTAGTCAACACCGAGCTTCAGCCAGCAAATGTTTAAACCTTCAGCTGAGGGCAAGAGAGAAATGAGGAGGTCTTGGGAACCGTGCCATGTATAGCACAACTGCAACCAACTTGCAGCCTTCACTGTCTTCTCTCAGGTCATTGAGAACTAGATTTAAAAAAAAAAAAAAAAAAAAAAAGGCTAACTTCAGGTGATTTGAGTCAACATTCACATGTCATTTTAAAAAAATAACCTGTTTCTAAAGTTGAATGCAACAGCACGCACCAAGGCAAAAACTTAAGTGTAATCTATTACCTAAATAGAGATATGCTGCCTTCGCGCCTCATCACAGTTTCAGGGATGTGGGATTTTTAATGGGTTACAAAACCAGAAAGCAGCATCCTTAACTTCAGAATACCGCTAGCGCTTTGGTTACTGAAGTGCGTTGTGTCCCACACTAAAACACCATGTCAGTCTTTAGACTGGAAAAAAGGATGAATTCATATACTTCAGTGTAAAGATCTGCACATTTTGTCACACAGAAAGCTCATCTCCTAATGCCACCAGTTTCCAGTCCAGCTACCAAGTGTAGGGTAAGGTGATCTTCACCCAGCCCAGCTCAGAAGGAACTGGGAAACCAGGGAATCTTCCCATCCTTGCTCACCCAGCAAATTTGAGTCCACTATGGAAGGATAAGAGCTACAAATTCTAGAATTTCAGAGGAAAAAAAGCCACATGAACCATTTCAAAAAGCTGTAGGTACTAAACCGTTAAATGTAAGCCCTTGGTCTCTCATAAGTGACTTTTGGAAGTCCTCTTCATGGCTACAGAGGCCCTGAACACCTGATGAAAGGCATCCTTGTCCTGTTGTGACCAGAATCCGTCACAGTCATTACCTTTACTCAATCACTTTGAAACGCAAAACACGGTTTGACAAGCTTCATTTCTGTATTTAACAAATTTAAAAAGTATACTGTTTATTTTAATTGCATACCATTCTTTATCCAAATGCAGTTCAACAAAATTAAAGTTAAAAACATCTAAAGGTTACGTTCATTTTTTAAAAAGTGAAAAAGCTAAGGTTTTGAATACAAAAATTGAACTATGTAATTGTTTAAATGAGCATTCCTTTACCACATCATCCTCCCTAGTAAGAAGTAGTGCCATATTTAATGCAAGCAGCTATATTTGGTTACAAATCATGTTTTAGCAATTATACTACACAGCAAGAATGAACAACTCTGTAGTTTTTAATAAAATACACATGAGAAACAGGATCTTCAACTTACATTTATTTTTATCTTGCTCGTTCATGAAAAGTCATGTTCAAAAACTACTTTGTCTTGTCTTTTAATCAGAGCAAAGCGCGGGTATGCTTGAGCCCAGTGCGGCTCCAGCATCAGGTAAGACATGGCTGTTCTGCCCAGCTCAGAACTGAGCTGCATCAGGAGGTCTAAACTCAAATGTTACACCTCCACGGTTTGCAAAGGGAAGAGAGCATCAATATTGCAAGCTGAGAAGTACTCTTGAAATTTAGGGCTGGAAGGTACTTACATAATGGCTGGGAAGTGGCACTACCACCTTCCTCGGAGGGCAGCACCCTGCTCTCAGCCACGCTTTGCATCTGTCACCTCCAGCCGGTTCGGCAGTTCTCAGCCTGGCAGGTTCCTGCGACTTCACACACTTGGGGCCTGGCACCTACGGAGGTGAGAGCTACACCTTGCAGAGACCTTGCTGTCTTCCTTTTTGATGTGTCCCATGGACAAACCAGGTATTCCTGGTACCAAAATGAGCCTGTAAAGCCAAAATTCCTCTCCTTGTTTTAAAGCCTACCAAAGGCTCCAATTAATTCCCATTGGTAACAGACAGGCATCTTAAACCCACCGCGTTTCAGTCCTTAATTGACTGATCTGATCATTAATGCTAAGAGGAGGAGGAGGAGGAAGGAGGGGGGGGAAGAAGGCAGGGAAGGGCAGAAGAATGTAAAATAACAGGGCTACCTGGGAAACAAACAAATTTCCATCAAAACACCCAAGTGATGGGCAGTAGCTCACTACTGTCCAGAGCACCTTGCTCTCCTACTGCCTCCGTGGTTGGTCATATGTTGGAAAGGATCCCCACGTCAACACACTTAGCTCCCGCTCTAGAGAGGCAAGACTTCACCAACCCCACTCCAGCTACCTCATGCAGCAAGTATGTTACTTTCACATTTTTTAGTAAAGATGATAAGCCAGGTCAATAACTTGAGGAGGGCAATGACTTTGATGGATTTGGGACCACGGAGCTGGCTACCAACACCAAGGTCAGTTTGTGCAGTATTTTCCCCACGGGCTCTTGGAAAACTTGGAAAGTTTTCCAAGCCAAAGCCTTCCCTAGACCCAGAACTTCACCAACTGGGATGAGGGTGCTGCAGGTCTGTCAACCCAAGAAATCCCATCAGCAAAGCAGATGGAATAAAAGGGACACAAGGGCAAAGCTATCGCAGTGCAGTTCACTTTCCATCCACCGCGTGGATTAGCATAATTAATGAAGTATTTAGAAGCTTTTAGACTAGGAAGCAATGCCACCTAGTGAACAGGATGGCATGTGACAGACAGAGGACACCTCTGAAGGTTGGTCCCAGGGTGGGGTGTCGATGCAGTAAGCTCCCACTGCTGCCGTGGGGCTCAGCAGCCAAGCTGAGCAGTGCATGTATATGGCATCAGTGCAAGGACTAACCAGGTATCCCATCCCACCATCCGCCCCGAGTCTCACCACCTACACAAGCAAAAGTTCAAAGACATTTTAACCGATTAATAATTTTTTTTTTAAAAAAAAAGCATTTTCAGTAGGCCTTGAATTTAAATTTTCCTTCAACAAGACATGCAAAGCTGGAAAATATACAGCTCAAAAATGACAGATAGCTTTAAAATTAGAGATCAGATTATATGGGAATTTATAAAGGTATTATAGAGAAAAAGCAGCACTGAATGTTACTAAATTTAGGATAAAGCCTGAGCAGACACTAGCAATTAAATAAAAATTCCAAAAAATTCATGGCCCAGAGGCTGTCACAGCGTTCGGCAGTGGATGACAGCCACAGCACAGCCCCAACTGCCTAACAGAGGGCAACCGGTTCCCATTCCTGCTCTGAACCATTTTCCATTAAAAGATCCAAATTGTGAGCAAGTCAGACTCTCCACACAAGATATTTGATGCAGCAGTTTTTTTGAGTTTTGGGTTTTTCCCCCCCTAAAGGAATTCCTGGTTTTGTTTAGTTATTTGCAAAACCATGTCAAGTTATAAGCATATGACCACAAATCAGACAGAAGTTGCTACTGATGTGGTTTCTCCCCACCACCACCAGCATTTGCCATGGTAATACAGAGTTATAAAAATAACAGTCATGATCTGTAGTAGGGCAGCAGTTTGACCAGACTCAAGACTTCTGGTATGCAAGACTTCTCTACCAAAAAATGTTTCGGCCAATTTGTAAAATTGATGGGACTCCGGAGTAATCGTGCTGGAGCCAAACACTTACATGTTTGATACAGAGGGATTTTCAGTGGATTTGATGCCGGATGGAAGGGCGGGGGCAGGCATTTGGTTTAACATACACATTCTTTTTGCAAGTGCAGTGCAGACTTTGCTGAGAAACGTGTGAGAAGACAACCACCAACGTGGCAGGCGACACGCAACCAGAAGACATCATGGCTTGGTCAATCCATGAGCAGGGAGCTGGAGCGTGCAGCAGCACACGCTGTTCTAATAGTCCTTGTATGACATCTGGTGGTCAAAAAGTACCCTGGGAAGAACCATCTGACTCAGGCTGCACCCAGGGTACCCCACAGCCACACGAAAGGCCATGAGCTACAGCCCTGCCAAGAACTTCACCAGGACCTAAATGCTCAGTTTCTAATGTATGTTGTGGTAAAATGATCAAATGGTGATTTTGGGAGCTGAACCTGTACACTCCCTGTTTTCTAAATAGCACTGATCCTCTCAACGTACATCCCAGTCCCTTCTAAAGACTGGGCATCCTGTCTGGGGACAATCAAGTGTCTACAAGAATCCTAAGTGGACATAAATTTAAGGAATTGCATTTCATTAGCCTAAAGTTTTTCACCATCTTTTAGCTGTATTTATGTTCTAAAGGAAAAAACCATTCATCTGAAGTGTGATCCACCAGAGGACAAAACAAAACTCTGCCAAAAATTAAGCCCTGAAGTCTCTTTTCTGCCCATTAATAGCAGCATTTAAAGATTGCTGCCTTGTACTAATTGCGTGAGAAACAGAAGCATTTTAGTACGCAAAACTGAAAGCAGATCTCCAAAGACAAGTTTCCCGAATGAGAAGGGAATATACTTATTGAAGATACACCTTAAAACTTCTCCGTACCTCAAACTCCTTTAAAAACAAAAAACCTCAACCCTGAAATCCCAAAGAAGCCAGGAACCGAAAGGTGAGCTGGAATCGACTTAATCTGTAAGAGCCTTTGGGCAGCCCTGGTGTCTGCAGCAGAGCAGAAGCACGCTTGTCTGCTTTTCAGTAGGCAAGAGCTGTCAGAGATGCTGAGGATAAATTGTCAAGCCACGACTGTCCTAAACAAATGTGATGTTCAGCTGAATGCTGCGGAGGGAGTTTCTTCCTTTGATGCAGTTGCTGACTGCATTAAGTTGATCTAAAATGCACGGGCTTGAAGCGAGACATAGCATCCGTATGTGCACAGCAGAGCAATCATTGCTGCAGAAGGCATCTCTTCCCCACGTTTCTCTCCCGCTCATCCCAAAGGTTTTCATAAACGAGATGGCTCCTTGTCTATATCAAGCTCATGTACCATAAACATGACCTGACCCACATTATCCAGTTAAATACATCTTATTTAAAGCTCAGTTTCTCCCTTGCCCTTCCTCCCACAACACATTTATCACAAGGCAGTGCAAACAGATACCCCAATGGATTTTTGATCCCTTCTCCTCTTGGCCACTTCCCAAAGTTGCCAGTAAAGGGCCCCAGGTAACCTAAGCATTAGGTAAGGTCTGCAACCTCAAGAAAGTGCCGTGTTAGGGGAGATGAGTTAGTTACCAGCAAAGCTGAAATCAAACACAAAAATTAAGAATAAGAACTCATCAGAATTTCAGGCAAGAGCAGGAGCTGCTTCACACATGTTCTGCTTACTTGTGCTGAGACACAACAAACCAGTTGATTTCTCAAGGTATTTCACTCAGTTTGCAACAGTTTTTAGCTCTATAGTTTGTAATATTACATGCTCTGAAAAAGAAATTCAATCCCCAAATCCTTCTAGCTGGTTACTCATAAAATCCATTAAGTTCAGGCACAAACAAACCAGACTCATCTCTTTCCCTCCCAATGCCTATTACATATAAATAGTAATTATTGTTCCTGGCAAGGCTCTAGTGTCTCTTATGATTCTGTACTTTAATGATCTGATTTCTTAGCCCTTTCCACTGAAAGAATATATTTAACAAGCATCCATGTTTCCTCCTCCGTGATAGCATTTTTAAATTATGAATGTAATAAAGACAATGATGTTGCCAGTCTCATGATTAATAGCTTAAAGAGACATTCGCTAAGCCTTCATTCTCCCCATTATCACAAATTCACCAGCTGTATGGCTTTGTAAAATTCAGCAAAGACAAGATTTAACTCTATAGTTACATAGCTAAATCAACAAGCAATACAAGAAGGGCATTAATTTAGTTTGATCTAGAAAAGCAATTTAAGTCCTACCTGTTCTGTTGACAGATCTGTGTTTTTTAAATGCCACCTTAGTAGAAAGTATCTAACACAAGATTTCCACCCTTATTTATGCAATATGTGACATCTCCAATCTTGTATGTTGTCAGAGCTCAAACCACAGTAAGTTATATCACTGTGGTGCTATGGAACAGAGAGCATCATTAGCGTACAGTTCAGAGTTATTGAACTAATCAGCTGGAGAGGCTTCTCCTAATAACATAGACCCCGAAACAAGCTGCTACAAACATTCCCTCAACCATCACATCAGTTGCTTTTAAAATTAAAATGAAACCAAACTGCTGAAAGAAAATAGGGTTTATGGTAAAACTCAATTTTATTACTTCACAGGAACATGGGCTTCATTGGATGCAAGAACACACCCAGAAAACACAGTTGTTGCTCTGTGGAGTTAAGTCTACATCACTTCCCAAGGTTTAAATTTTCACATCAACTTGAATAAATGCTACAGTAGATAATGCCAATCAAAACTCCAAGAAAGTAAAGATAGGTTAGGCGTTATGCTAGAGATTCAACACAAGCCAGCAACTCTTTGCAAGCCTGTCTGGCTCAGTAATCAGTGCAAGTGAAACATTCAAAACATCACCTTCACACTCCAGAGGGCCAGGTAAGAACAGAGCAACAGCACATTAGGTAGCACAAAGGTCCAGCCTCCATTCTGCAAGTATCTAACAGCTTAGCAATAGGCATTTCTCTACGAACCTTGCAGAATCAAGGCCACATTTTGCATTTTTTGATTTATATTAGCTGCACAGTCATTTTAAACTATAGATTAAAGCAAACAAAATGGAAACTAATAATTTATTTCCAATTGTGTTTAAGGTGTATTACAACGCAGGTAGCTTAAATTTGTCGCGCACAAGATGGAGGCTTCACCAGTTCTGGGACTATTTGTATAAATCAGCACAGCGAGACAATCTCTTCAGAACAAGTCGTGAAATTTAAGCATCGGCCAAACCAGTTCAGAGTGATTTATGAAATTCTGAAGATCACATTAATGGAATTGCTAACAGCCATAACTACATCCACATAAATGTGCCTCTCATAATAAAAACACTCTACATAGTTCTGAATGTTTTAAGAACTGGTAAAATGACTACAGATTATGGAGTCCATCTCCTTCAAGGCATCAAAGACATTCTCAAGGAGGAGTTAATTAGTCCAGTTTCACAGGATACACCATTACAGAGTCTGAGATTCTGACTGCCTGTGATTAATTTCAACCCTGCACCAACATACTTTGCTTACATTAGCTCTGTTTTCAATTTCCCCTCCTTTTTTTTCAGAGGCCTCTCACTGGTGTGTTCACAGCTGGAGACTCAAGTGCAACTCCTCTGTACTGCCCCATAACCAACTGGAACACTTGTCAGCAAACCTCTAGATGACAAGAAAGCACATAAGAAGTACTTTCCAACATGCATCTTTCCCCACCCTGTTCCCCAGTTCACAAGGCAGCAGATTCAAATGCAAGCCCCCCTCCCCTCAAATGATCTGGTACACATATGCACTTGCTTCAAAGCATCCATGTTCCCGTTAAACACAAAGTTCACAGAAATACTGTCCTTTTACTGATGCCACTGATAAAGGGATCACGATTAAAGACTCCTCCCAACTTCTCATATAGAGGAAAATGGATTCCTACCAATTAGTAGTAGGCACCAAGTTTCAGGAAAGGACTACCTGTGGTCCAGTACTCCAACACATTCCCATGCAATGAAAAATATCCATCAATGAGGCAACTTCCACAAAATTAAGGGTCTTTCTTGGAGGCACTGAGTCTCCCAGGTTGGTACACTGTCACAGCACACCTTTCAAGCTTCCTTACCAAATAGCTTTAAGTTCTGAAAATAAAGGCAGCCGCTCATGCAATTCCCTTTCTGTATTTCACTTCCTTTCTGCAGGGAGTCTTGCTTGAGGATATAGCTTCACTTGCATGCATCCAAAACTGGCACTGCTTTCATGTCTCCTCCTGGCCACCCAATTCTCCCACTTTGTTCATGCTGGTATACACATTCAGTGACAAGTTACACTGAGGTGAGAACTCCTCTGTCCTCTGGGTTAAGAGCAGCCTTTTGGCTGGGTTAGTTTTAACCTGGATCAGTCCAGCTGGTCCCACCACATGGCAGCATTAAGTATTTGTACCATTCATGTGATAGCAGTGCAGAGAGAAGACAAGAATGGCAGCGCTGGCTTACATGTTCTACCCTAGCACATGAGAAACTACATCCCAAGTTCCAATTTTCACGGAATTCACCCTCTACTGCTCGCAGTCACTCGCCCCAAGAAGGTGCTGCTGTTTGTATCAGTAACACTTCAGGGAAACACCAAGAAACCATGTGCTGTGGGGAGCTCTGCACAATGGGCAAATGTATGTTTAGCCAGTCTGGGTCTTAAGGTTCTTTCTGATTCAGTAAGTTCCTTGTTTAAATTATCTAACCAAGTGCTTAAGGCCTTCCTTGTCTTGCTAAATTAAGCCAGTCCTTGCCAGCTGCCAACAAGGGGAAGTGGGAACACTCAAGGATATTGCAGGACCTCCTTCTCTAGCACAACACAGCATGCACACGCTTCCACCTCCCAGCCTGACTGCGCTTGGCACTCCCTCACTTCTCCCTGCTCCCTCCCATAATCTAGGAGGGATTTGCACCTGGCTTAGCTCAAGCCTGAATTAATTTGCAAGACAGGGAACTCAAAGTGGTTTTCCTCCATCAGAAGTCAGGGCTACGGACAGACACAAAGTGAAGCTGTGCAACAGATGATGTCTAGCATTAAAAATAGTTTTCCTCTAGGCTCACTCCTTTATCTGGCAGAAAAACACAGCGAAGACATTTGCTGGTGTAGCAGTCCCATACAACAGTCTCTTCAAACAAAACTAGCTCTCTTCAGCAAGGAGCACATCATAGTTTACAGATCAAGGCAAAAAACCAAGTCTCAAGATCCACTGCTCTCATTTATCCCTGTCCAGTGCAACAACACGGCAAAGTTTAGTGCTGGATGCAGAGCCTCCCGCCCCTGCAGAGCAGAATGACATAATCTTGTTCTGTTTGTACAGAACCCAGCACAAGCTATTATTCCCAACCAGACCCATCGGTGCTACTGAATACAAATAAAACTAGGGATGTTTGAGACAATCAAACAGCAGATGCAGCAGAAATGAATTAATTTATATTTGAACAAAGGCAAAAGCCAATGGGAGGTTAAACATGACAAGTTTGAAGGGAGTTCATTTGAAGACAGAGCTGAAGTGAGAGATGCCGAAATGGTACATTTCATTGTATATTGTGGAACTGAAAAATGAGTCAAAGCCATCTGAGATTTAAACAGTTACAGCCAAGGAGTTTATCTTAGTACCTAAGCTGTGACTCTTCAGGGCCAGCTTTACAATTCTCCTTAATACACACATCATGGAGACTTCTGCAGCATATAGGAACACACCGTCAATCTGACTGACTGAACCACCTTTGTACTTTTTATTATACAGACAAGTGCTGAAGCTTTATTTGTGCAAACGCTGCTTTTTATCTATAGGGACAGGTTGATAATGACAGCTGGATAAATGTTAACAGAACAAACTTTATTAGCAACTTGAACTATTTAAAAAAGGGGTCTCCACAAATTAAATCTGTAGATGAGTTTAGCCACCCTAAAAAGTGGTAATTCAGTATTATACAGCCACAACAGGGACAATGGAACTATCAAATAGGTTCTAGCTGTTCTTTTTATGGCATTGGTTTTTTTTTTTTTTTGATACATTCAAAGCATTATTGCATCAGAAAACATATCATGCATCTTTATGTTTCCAGACAAAATCACCTGTATTTGTCATTTCTAGCTACATCTCAAAGGTGCACCAAATCTACAGTTTTATGGTTTTAGTTGCATGCTTTGCCTATATGCATGCTGAGATAATAAATATTAAATACAGGAAAGAACATAGAACATAAGAGAACCAAAGTGACACAAGGAATATTTTACGGCAGCTCTGTTATGTTCTGCCACTTAAAGAGCTTGTCAAAAAATTGAGGTAACAACAGTGGCCACACCACTCAGATGAGAATCGCTCAAAATTCACGGAAGTTTTCAGAAATTCAAGTACACAAACACCAGCTGCAACTTGTCAGAAATGCCACAGAAATTAGGTTGGCTGCATTTTATTAGTCTATTAGCTGGCGTTCACACAGCTCCTTGTAAATCCTTTTTCTCACTCGGGGCATATCTTCCTGGGAGAACTGAAAAGGCTGGTCTAAGGCGAGGCACTTGCAGTACTGAGGAAAAGGAAAAGGCTTGATTGAAAAAAAAGGACATTTACTATATGAACAATACAGGCCACTGATTTTTAAAAAGCAGTACTCTTACCTGGAGCACAAAAACCCCACAGTCACTGTCATTTTTCTGTTGTGGAATGCACTAAAAGGAAAAGAAACAAGAGGAGACATGTTAGATCTTTACTTATCCTTTTATTCTCTAAGTCCTGCTTAAAGTCCAAAAGCAGATTTGGCAAAACAATCAGGTATCTTGTTCTCAGATCTAGCTGTTCTGCAGCACATTACAACGGGAGTTGTAATTACTTATTCTGATCCCAACTTCTGCAAGGTGACACTCAACACCTTGTTAGAATAACACCTAACATTTAGAAAAATATGTAGTGTAGGATAGAAAACAAATTACAAATCTTTCTTTCAAGTTTATTTTCTTTTAGTGACCTACACAGAACAGCTTCTCAATTAGTTTAAATAAATGTTTGTACAGCATTATCTGCTTTACACAGGAACAAACTATATCAGCAAAGTCACACAGGCCTAGAGGAAGATTACTCTCAGCATCCATGCTACCAGCAGTGGCTTTCCTCCCCCAGCCACACCAAAGGGTCTCAAATAACATGAAGAGTGGTACATCGTCAGGCGACAGGACTGAGCAAAGCAGTCTCAAATGATAACTTTCAACCTTCATTATTTCTTCAAACATGCTCAATTTTGATATGTGGAGCCAAAAAGTCCTGCTCACTAGTGCTGCTATGTCTCTGGCACTTGAAGAGGAAAAGTAATTATTTTTCCTCAACTCCCAGATCTTCTGCCTCACAGAATGCAGGAGGACAAACTCTGACTGCACAGGGTGTGTGTGAGTGCAGAGAGGAATCATTTCATCATTGTATCAGCATCTAAAAATAAACCTGTGCGAGGAGGGAGCTGTTGGGAGTATGTCTAGTGTGCAATGACCTGTTTTATATCTTTGGAGCCATTATGAGATGGCTACACAAATCACATATTCTCTCATTTACACTACACACAAGTTATTCCCTTTCATTGTTGCCAGACTTTGTTTACTTGTGATCAAATGCAATGTGTCACAAACAGCCCTGGAGACCAAAGCCCTCTACCCATAGCAAATATAAAATATAGGCAGTAGCAGCATTAGCCTGTTCCCTCCCTCACCAAACCCCATCCATTTGGCATGGTTCAGAACAGTCCTTTCAGGAGAAGTCAGGAAGCTGAGTCTCCAGCTCATTCAGTCCTTGACCTTGTGCCAACACGGGCACCAGCTACAGGTTTTGCTGCACGGATATTTAATTGTTCGGAGATTAGGCTCAGATGATCACCAAGTCACTTGCAGAAAGTATTAAAGACCTGGTGGGAGCTGAACGAGCAACAGAGCTCTAATTCCCATGTGTAACCACCTGTGTCACTCCTACTACCCTCCACGTGGTCAGCATAAAACAATTTCCTACTTGTACAAATACATGGGTTTAGAAGCAGCCTCCTAAAGTCTCCCAGAAAGTCAGACTCCACAGCTTGAAGTGCTGCCATTTACCTTTGTCACAGCAGTCTGCCAACCCTGAAGAAACTCGGGGCGATTCTTCTCTTTTGCTTCAGTCAGCAAATACTTTCGAATGTTCTTTAAAAAGGAAAGGGAAGAAAAAGCAACAATATTATTCACCAGCTAAAGAACAGGAGAGAGACATTGACATCTTTGCTGGTATCCTTTTGACAACGAGGACAAATTTCAGGTAAGCATTAAGCATTAGGAGCTGAGCTCAGATCTAGAGGTAAAGAGATGAATTGTGGTGGGTACTGTGCCTTCTACCATCAAGGTTCATCTTGGTCTATCAAGGGGAGCTTTAACACCCCTCAGCCCCATTGTACACTGGTATGCTTAATACTAGACTAGCTGTGGCACTCGGGCACGGAGTCAGAGTGCTCTCAGACATGCAGAGACACACAGTGCAGTCTGGCATGTGTTCTCTCCTGGCTTACTTGGCTGACACCAAGGCCCTTACATTCGATATGATAGCATTTTCCTCCCTGAATCTCAATACAAAAAGCTTTGAGTTCTGCAGCTAATCAACAAAGCTCCAGGGACAGTTTTAGTGACATTCAGGAAAAAATAGTCTGACACAAGCGAGGAGAAGGAAGCAAGATAAATGAGCCTATGGTCTTGGGTTAAGCAAATCCTTCTACTTCTCTGTAAACAGGCTGCTGGTTTATAGCACAATTTAAACACGCTCCAGCACACTAACATTCACCTTAGTGGGTGGATCACAGTGGACTTTTGGGTATTGGCCCCCCTTCCCCTAGAAAGGGCAGGAATAAAAGCACCTCATGTTTGTGAGACATTTAAGTGCAAATGCCTCGCCCAGAGCAGGATGGGAGAGGCCACATTGCAAGACTGCAGGAGAGACTGTAGAGCTGCTGAGAGGGACCCCTGGTTTATGCCGCAAGTTCAGAAGCTGAAGAGCATAAGGTCTCTCGCTCCCAGAACAAACATTAGCTTCATCCTCAGCAAATGCTAGCAGGAAACTAGTATCTTCATTCAGAAGTCCTAGCTGGGAACTCTCCTGGGTACAATAATTACTACTCTCCTGTAAGCCAACAACTACACACAGTTAAAAGTAGAGGGCTGCTGCATCAAACAAGCAATTAAGTTGACAAAATTAGCTTTTGTAAAAGGGTCATTACAATTTGCTAGTCCCAGCAAAAGTTTTCTGGCTGCTCTTTGCCAGGAAGACTGATAATTTAACTCCAGTGTTCAGGTTGCAGCTTTGAAAGGTTGCTGCGTTATAATCAGAGGTACACCCCCCATACCAATGCAGACAGAGGAAAAAGGCAACACGCTGTTAATAGCGCAGTAACATGTAAACCTCACTGGGCAGCACTACAGCATCTTCAGTCCTGTTTTCTCCACCCAGGCAACCTCCCCCAAAAAGGACCACAACTTATCATCTCCTAAACACAAGTCCCTTAGCAGTTGAAAGAACTGCCTTTACTCTCCTTCTGGCTAGTCTGCTTCCCTATGGCACTTGGCTTTGAGTCCCTTCTTTTTGTGGGAGTGACAAGACAGGGCCACAAAAGGTGTGCCGATTACATGGTCAGGCTAATTAGGCAATAAGCAATCTGACCTCAACTCCCAGCTCTGGTGTGACCCTCGAGGTCTGTGCTTCAGACTCCTCAGCAGGACAAGCTGATTCTCATTTCATACACGTCAGGACAACAAAAGACACACCGCATTTAAAGTTTAAGGCTGAACAGAAAAAGGGAGGGTGGTTTGTTTAAGAAAACAGTTCAAACTTTGCAGACACAGCTGTCACTCTTACCTCTACACAAAACTTAAAATGAATGCCTTGGGAATCATAAAATGAAATAATTCGATTGGGGATGTTCACAGTAATGAGGGACCAGTGGACTTCCAGGTGAATAGGAATTAACAAGAGAGTCTTTTTGAACAAGTCCACCTGGCAAGAACAACAATATACATTAGAGACAATTCCACAGGCACAACACACCAAAGCAAGATATTAATTGTATCTAAGCCTCCTCTCTGCCACCCTGTACTGAAGTCTTCTTTTGCCCCCTCCACTTTTTCAGCACATTCCTCATGTTTATCTCATACACAACTTATTGGCAGGCACAAAAATACAGTTACAGCCCAGAAAGTGGATAAGGACCACTGTACAGTACCACAGTTAGTCACCACCATATTTGTGGCAAAAGCCTCCTCACGTTGCACTTTAACATCTGCGTCAAAGTGGGATTTCTTAAAGCAATGATGGTAATACAGTTGAGCCTCAATTTGGGTTAGCTACGTATCTTCAGTAATGACACTCCTGCAGTACAAACACCACTGATTTTTATCAGAGCTGCAACATGGATAGGTGACAAATGAAGCAGTTGTGATTACAAACACCCCACAAAACCAGCAAGCTGGTGCAGTTTGACTCCCTCTGCTGTAACACAGCCTCTGCGACTTGTCAGAGGAAGGCAGAGAAGGAGTGCACGATGCTTTGGTGAGCAGAGGAAAGGAGGGGGTGAACGCAGAGCAGATTCATCCTTTCTTGAACTTAACTTTGTAGCAGATGTACTGTGGTCACAGGCAAGCAAACAAGGGAGAAGGTCTTAACGTACAGAACAAGTAGATCAGATACAACACCCCTGGTGTCTGTGTGGCAGATGAGCCCTTATGCTTTTGGAAGGGCCTTTCATGATCTTCCTTCTCCCAGCTCCTCTCAAAATGTTTGTCTAATTGCTGGGTTTTTGGTGGTACAGTCCAAAAAATAAGCAAAAATAGAATACTGAACTAAATGAACTCATCTTGTGGGAAGGTTTCTATGCTGCCTTTTTTTTTTTTTAAGCACTGTGCAATTTGAACAGTACATAATTGCTGCACTACTGGTAAAGGCAGGTCGTTTGTTGGAAAGAAAAGTGTGTTTTTTGAGTAACAGTGGGAAGCTGAAAGCACAAAAAGGTCTGAGCATTCACAGCAGTTATCAGCCGAGCCTTGCTCACAACAGTCTTTGATTGTCACAAGCATCGACGATCCCTGCTCCCACCTGCAGAAACTGCTTCCTGACCAGATTACAGCACATTTGCTGCACAACGATCCATCATTCTTGGAGAGAAGCAAAGAGATGTCAGCCAGCAGCAAGCTGAGCCCACAAAGGAAAAGTGGAATAAGATATATGAACTACACCTTCTGTGATGTCCAGCAACAGCAAAGCCACGCTAAACTCAAGGGTCCTCATGTGGCCCTAGTTGTGGGATTGCTACAGGCATGCAAACCTGTAGCAGAAGAGTGGAAAGAGGCAGCCAAAAGCTGGAAGGGTCTTTAGTTAAGACCTGATGTACAGAAAGAATGGTGGCAACCTAGATTTGCTTCACTGACACAGTGCAGAGTCGGTTAGCTGACATGACAGCGGATCAGAGCAAGAGTGCCAATCTGACCAGTGGCCAGAAGGGACAGACACGAACACGAGCTTTGAAACCACTGCAGCTGACGCAGAAGAGCACATCTTTCTAGGCTCTGGCCTCCTGTATCCCAGGAGAGCACGTTTATAAAATCTGTTACAATACTCTGATGTGTTTAAAAAGCAGAAACAAGTTCCCCTTAATTGCATATTGCAGGACGAAGCAGTCTACTGAATCCTTCCAATAGAAACTGCTTAGTTCTCATCCATGCTTTAGAGATTCTTCAGGAATTTAAGTGTAAATGTCTAAACAACTGTCCTGTTCTCATCTGGTCCCTTCTCAGCAGCAACGTGAACACAGGTTCTGCCTTCAGAATCTACCTTCACTTTTGGGGTTTTTGCAAAACTTGGGTTGCTGGAGAAAAAATAACTTTAAAAAAAAAATCTGGGAATATTAAGCATCAATATTCAGTCTCTCTTTAAAGAGATTTTAATAAATTATATGAATAGTTTTTATATTTGGATAATGAGTTCATCTCTAGCATTTCACAGATGTGTGCTATTTAAGTGCTTCTGCAGAAAGATCATACATTCAAACATGGTCCTTGATTAGTCTTGCCTCATCTCCCATATTAGAAAGGACAAATGTTCACAGGGGAAAAAAAAAAAAAGAAAAAAGAGCACTGCATTTTGTATTAGCTACCTCAGAAAATATCACAACCCATGATCTAGTATGGATTCTGGAAAGCAAGGTGAATTCTGTTCTTGTTATGTGAAGAACAGTTTGGCTTATTAACTAGGGGTCTCTAATTTCTGCTTTCTAGTACCTGTATGTGTTACTCAGGAGTAACAATTTGATTTTACCAAACAATCCCAGTTTGAGATAAAAGGAAGAAGCAGAATTAAGTCTGCTCTCCTGTAGATTAGCGTACCTGGCACTGTCAGGAGCAGTAAGAGACGTTTCTTGCAGCTAAATTAACAGCTTGCATGAACATACACAAAGAGATAACCTACCACCAATGATGACGCCATTCAAAGTACATTTTCACAATATAATCATACTAACTTGAATAGTGCCACCCTGCTATTTTTATTAACCTCTCCCCACTTTGTATAGGTCCTTTGCAAACCCATCCTTTGCAGGTAACACATTGTAACCCAGTTTCAAGTTAATGATTCAACCCAGCCCAAAAGAACGAGAGCACTGATGACACGGAGTTAAAGGATACCTTTTTAGTCCATCGTTTTACCCCATTATATCCTTTGGTTACGAGCTGTCTATGAAAAAAGCTGTTAAAGAAATGAACCTAAAAAAGAGAGAGAGGAGGAATGAGCACAGAAATCTTCATGCACAGTCATTCCCCTTCCCCCAGGATAATTTACACAAAATTTACACAAAACAACTTGTAATGAGGCAATATTTAATGCAGGTTTGGTCCCCCAGTAGGGACAGACAGAGGCTTTGCCAAGCCTAAACTATTGTCATTCTTCAGCTAGCAAATAAAGCAAGCCTTATTTCCCTATATGATATGAGCCACTGCAGCATTTATATTTACACTTTTGTATCTCCAGGCATATCATGTTTAATTTTTTGTTGGGGACGCACTTGGGAGAAAAACACCAGGATAAGGAGTTACAGTTTTTGTTGTTCTTTACAGGGATTAAGGAAGAGAACATTGGACTGGCAAAGTGGGGGTGTTGGAGAAGGGAGTAACTTCTGGTTTTAGTTGCTGGAAGCTGAGACTCAAAAAAAAAAAAGTTACGAGATTTAATCCAACAACACAGTCACTTGTATTCAACTATGACCAGCTCCAGACAAAAACAATATTCTGCTATTTAAGAGCATTTTTAAGTTATACCACATCCATTTTGTAACTAAACCCCTACATTTACGGCAAAAAAATGTAGGCTTATGTTAAAAAAAAATTATTTAGCTCCAGGTTAACACTATTATTCCCTGTGCTTAGCTTCTTGCAATTACAGGAACAGATTAATACAAATGGAAATCTGCAACATCTGTTTTTAATAATTCTGCTAGTGTAGAGGTGGTGGAAGGCTTGAGTTATTACTTGAAAAAAAGTTAGAAAATTCAGCATCTGAAAACACAGTCTAACACCCATTAGCTATGCCAACAGACTTCAAAACCACATTTGAGGTGGCAGCACAAAATCTCTCATGAGGATTTCAATTATACACTATGAAGAAAAAGCAGACACAAGCAAACAGATACGATCTCCAATACCGCAACCCTAGCACACACTCAGGAAGTACAGAGAATACTAATGAAGAATCACCATCACCACCGATCAAAGCAACAACGCTCTTTCTTCTGAGCTTGAAGATTTTAAGAGTTACATTCTGCAGAGCTCATCTGAAAATGGCTTTGTTTGGTTCTTCCGTTGTGGTCTCACCTGAAAATTGTTCAGCTCTACTAGTAAACAGATGGCTTTTTATAATTGCCACTGCTGCAAATGTACTCACAGAAGGGGGGGTGTTTTCTTGATTCCCCCCCCCTTTCTTTTTTTTCAACTGCCACCAACAGTTAGACACTGCAGTTGGAAAGCAGTAAGCATTCTGTTGAGGATGCACAAACCAAAAAGAGTCCTGCAGAGTCAATAATGCTGAGGAATCAAGCAGCTCTGCATCAATTCACATTCACCAGGCAGGCATCTGACACAGTTTGAGCTGTTGCAGTCACCACAGCTGCGAGGTGGGTGGGTGGGTGAGTGCAAGCAGCACATGTGCATGGTTCAGATGCTACCATTCATGGTTTGTCATCTCAGCAGAAATCCATCTTCATCATAAATTTCAGCTGAAACACCAGACTGGTGAGCAAGGGCATGGATAAAGCACTTTAGAAGCAGATAAGCTGGAGACAGAAACCTCTAGGGGGAAAGGAGAGTGGGATGGGCGAAAACAGGGCACCTGTCTTCTACAGGTACATTAGCAACATCAGGCTACCACAGAGACTACCTGCAGAGCTAATCCAATAAGTTCCTGAAACAAGAGCAACAGCACTGAAAACTGTATTTTAGCACAGGAAAGGAAGAAAATTTGAGCAGCAGACAGCAACAAATTATAATGGAACCACTCAGAACATCATTGAGCTAAACCTCGATTCTGTATCTGAAATATTCAGTGTTTTACCCTTCCCTCTCAATCTCTCATTAGGTACATTTGCATAATAACAAAAACCCTCACCTTTTCAGGGACTGCATCCATTATGAGTTCACCATACATGTTAATTATCTGTAAGAGTTAGTAAATATTTGAATATGTACAGAATAATTTTGTAAAACTCAAATTCACAAGTTCCCATAAAATGTAGGACCCTTCACACTTAAAACAGCAATAAGGAGGTGAGCAATTATAGTAACATTTTGCTGTAGTCTGAAGGACAAGCACTCTGGAACTAATAGTGGTCGGCCCAGAGAGAGGCTGTAACTGGCTGCTTGAAGTCTGCCTCAATCTGAAATGCAGTTTAATTCAATTTAAGTCTACTGGTGCATGCCCTGGGCACTGCAGCCTTCTTGGTTTTTTGGCTGTGGGCCACTGTCTGCTGCTTCACTCTGCTGTTCTTGTAATCTGCTCAAGCTTGGGGATGGGGGGAGATGCTAAAACCTATATGGGTAGCCACCATTTTCTCAAAATAGTGCAACATCGTTTCTTCAAAAGGAAACAGTTTAGTTCTGACACCTCCCCTCTTCCAGACTTGTAAACACTATTATTGCACTTGCCATTGTAAAAGCTGCTCACCACTTCTTTTACTTCTCAAGTGTAAAGTAAGGATAGTCCACCTATAGCGTAGCAGAAGGTCAACAACTGATATCCTAATATAAATGAGCTAAAAAGGGGTGAGGAAGCACATAAACACCAAGCATCTCTGACCTGGTCATTCAGCCAGTTCTGGCCTTCCAGTGTAGCTAAATCATCCATATCTAGCATGTGCTTATTATAGAAGACCCGGAAATTGCAAGTGGAAGTTTTTGGATGTTTTTCCCGATACTTCATGATTTCCCTGGTGATAAAAGGTTTTCTAAAACAGGATTGAAAAGGTAGAAAAAAAATAAGTCAAGGTCATATCAAATGGGCTTCTGTTCTGTTAGGTGTTAGATGTGGAGCATACAGTAGCAATGCAAGCAATTTGTCCTTTACAAAGTCTAGAATTTGATACTGCTACACACCTATGGGAGAAATCTTCATTAAAGACTTCTTTTAGTCTTCCCATGACATCTTTTTCACAGAGTGGAACTAAACTGCCATATTTCTTCATAACTTCATCTAGGAATCCTTTAAATATACCAGAAAAATGAAAGTGCAAACATGTAAAACACCCTCCAAGTTCACTAGTCCAATAAAGCAGTCACTTCTTCCAAGTACGAGCAGCAATCATTCTGCACCCAACCAACACAGAGCACCACACATGGCAAGTATATGTTTAAGAAAACTAAGCTCAAATTGGCAACATTAAATAAAAACAAGGGAAGGAGGACGAAAATAAAAAAGCAAGGATCTGATCACTCAGCTTTACAGGGAAAGATCAGACCCCATTCTTCCCATATACACATATATCTACATCAAACCAATTACACCAGTGCTACGAGGAGAATCCATCCCACCGCTTATTTCAATTAGCATCTTAAATAATTTTACTGCAACATGAAAAGCCATCAGTTTCTGCAACAGTTTTCACTGAAAACCCAGTATCTTCTCCTTTGGTATGCAGAATTACTCTCCTCAAATGTAAGCAGCCCTGGTTGGCAGAGTGTTTGCAGTCTGTTCAGCTCCTCTGCTGCCACCATAGCAAATGGGAGAGACACCAGACAGACTCTCAGCAAGTTTAACTCATTTACGCTGGTATCCTAGGGATGGCATTTAAGGTGCCATGGACAGCCACGTCAGCTTGCCATTGCCTGGGCAACCATAACACCTGAAACAAAAGATATTAACTAGGAAATAATGAAAAGATGAATGCTGGAGGAACTAAAAAACCTAGATTTTTTTTTTTCCTCAGACACAAGACTGGAACAGTGGAGACATAAATGCCATCCAAGCATCCAAAACCCCTTTGAGAACGAACGAGAATGGAAAACAGGATTTCAACACTTGCTAGTGAATATGAGAAAAAAGACCAAGTTGTCCAGCTCTCTGAAAATGAGTTTTCAAATGCAGCAGAAAACAGGTGTTCTGTGTACAGAAAGCTGGATCTGAGATCAGAGTCCAGGGAAATTGCACTAACCCAAACTCCAGGACTCTTCTCAGGCCTGGGTGTGATGGCAGACAGTATCACTGGACAGTGCAGTGTATGTTTAGCTCTCTGCTTACTAAGGCTTTAACAATATTTCCTGGAAACGTTCAAAGATCAGGATGGGAACCAGCAAGACAAGAGAAACATCTGACAGAAAAAAGTGCCAGAAGAACAGCAGTAAGAAAAGAATAAAAAAAGAAAGGAGAGAGACCAAGAACAAAACAGAAAGAGACGAGAAAAATAGTGAAAATATAGCAAGAAGTACACCTGAATGTGCGACAGAAGGAAGGGAGGATTGAAGAGCAAGATCAGACAACAAGGAAGAATTCTTCATGAGAAGATATCCTTCCTTGCAACTCTGCCACACACTTGCCTAACAACTTTTATCCCTTACATCTTAGACTGTGACAGGGAGGATATTCCTCACGCTGGCTAGAAGTCTAGATAGAAGATGTATGGGGATGTAAGTGTACCTTATTCTCTTTTAATATATAAAATTTTTAAAAGCTTTTTATTCATACACACACGAGAAGGATTGTTCTCGTAGTTACAACTAACAGTAGCAGAGCTCCAAGAGACCTCTAGCTAGACTCTGACCTCACTTGGGCTGGTGTAACTGCTTAATTCAAGGAGGAAAATACAAAGTTCAGACCTGGTGCAAGATCAGACACCCATCACGAACACGCTTTACATCAGAGCTCTGTTTGACACCTAATAGCACATCAGAATACACTAAATATTGCAGCCCATTAACATCCAAGTTTAGCTGCTGCAGAGAAATTCAAAACCTGAGGGCATCTGTAACACTTACATCCCCTTCACGCATTCTCCCTAGCAACTCTTGCCACATTGGCAGTATCTTTTAGGGTGCAGTTAATTAACAACACTCCTAAACAAACAAGAACTTCTGTCCATAGTTATACCAAAATTAAAATTCTTTCTTACAGCTTTTCAGCTAAGAAAACTCAGAAGTGCTATACCGTCAGTATGAGTGAGTATGTAGTGTAGAGAGGAACCCTGCACTCTGAAGAAAAAGGAAACTGGTCTCATCTACTTTCATTCAGAGGCTAGGTAAGAATTCTCTTAAAATTGTCAGGTGTGGGAAAGTTTAGTGCATTTGCTGTCTGTCTTTTTAATTTTATTTTTTTTTTTTTAAGTTATTCAGGCCTCCCACGAACAAGAATATGACTGCCTGTCAGACCACAAACCTTTAACCTTTGCCACCCTGATACAATCTTGGTTCTTGACTGTTACAGAAGGATTACGTCCCTTTTTCTGTTGGACAAACTTTAAAACTCCATTGCAGAAGTGGTCTGTTCACCATGGTACCACAGTTTCTCTCAGTTTCTCACATAGCGCCTGGTCCTTGGTGGATCACGTAAAGCCAGTCATAGAGAAACACATCCCACACTAACTTGTAGATATGGAAAGCTAAATCATCTTTTGAGGTTCAATGTCTCCTTCTTCACATTTTGCTTTAGAGAATCAATTGCAAAATTGAAGGACAAAAAGGCAGGCAGAAAAATCAGAGCATGTCAAACTTCAAACAATCTCTGTGACACTAGTTGACACCAGCTTCAGGTTTAAAGAAATCTATGAAGCCAATTCCTCCAAAGGAAGACTTCAGTTGTCAGAACACCACTGAACTTGAACGTTATATTAATGGTACTAGGTGGCACAACATGTTAGCTTACTGCTCCTTACTATGTGTATAGTATGCTGCTATACATAAGACATCGATTACTATTTTTACAATGTTCCTCCTTAGAGAGACTACCAAATACCGCATGCTCAGCACTGAGCAAAAAAATCCCAAAGCCTTTTTGCTGAACCTTTGCTAAGACTAGACTTGCCTTTTTAAAAAATATTGTCTAATAAGATTCATTAAGCCTACTTTATGAACAATCATAGAAAAAATTAAGTGACAGTGAACAATATTTGGCTATTAAAACCTAAGATTCATTAAGTGATTTAGTTTCAGCCTAAGACAAAGATAAAAGAGGATAAGGCTGGAAGGAAGTATTAGAACACTAAGGATTTTCAAAAACCAATTTAAGAGTAATAATTGTCAACCATTTAAAAAATTGGAAGTTTTAACCCCATATCATCTTCTGAAACCACATGATAAAAGACATTTAAAATGTCTATCAACAATTTTCCACAAAGATTCCAATTAAATTACATTGTATTCTCTAAAACAAAAGAAGCAGAGGCACCATTCAACTATCCCTCAAAATAGCTTGTCAGATAAGCATTGATTTGTCCTTCCTTCATGCAGCTCTCCTCTTTGCAGCCTCATTTGATTAAGTGTTATGCTAAGCACCCTTTACAATTCACAATAAGAAACCATTTTAATAAAGGAATTAACGCAACATGTAAACTCCATGATACATCCAGCAGCTTTCAGGAACTCCTGGAAGCCCTAAGATATGTAAAAGGTATACCACAAAGCCACGTTGCCAACTGCTCATCGGCCACCCGGGAAGCTTTCTGACTGTTCCTTTTGCCTCCCTTCCGAGTTCCTGATTTTAGTCCTGTGCTTTCTGGTGAAGGCTCCTCAAGAGGACTTTTACAGTAAGGGTGATCTAGTAACTTTGCACTAAAAATGTCCAGGTTTAAGGAGCCCTCTACTTCCATTTGGCTAGAGCTGCCCTCATTTTGTGCCAGCTCCATGGATAAAGGTCCGTTTGCGAAATTATCATTGACATCAGAATCCTGCCAGGAGGATTGCAACAGTATCATTCCATCTACACCCATAACCTCATTAGATTCTGCATCATCTTGACCTGAAACAGCAATTTCTTTTCCTGTCACGGAGACGAAAATGTCAGAGCAATGATCCTCTGCCAGAGCCCCGTTGGCCTCCACCTGGTGCAAGGTCTCTGCCTCCGGAGAAGCTCTAGCATGCAGTTCTGGCGGGACAGCATCCACACTGTCATCCTCCCCTCCGGATTCTGGCTCCTCAGAACATGGCTCAGCACATGGTAACACATCCTGCGTACGGCAGATCTCAGGTGCACATATTTTGTTCTCCTCACCTAAAGATTTGGGTGTATTATTGTTCATATCTGATAAGCTGTACTGGTTCCAAAAACGGTTACTTTTAGATTTCCAGTAGGAAAGCCAATTAGACAATCCACTTTCAAAATCCCGCTGGAGCGTCTCTAGATGGTTCCTTGTAACTTTCTCCACCCACCTCGGCTTGATTTTTCTCAATTTGCAGGTTTTGCCTCTTGCTCGAAGTTCCGGGGATTTTATTATTCTATACCGAAACCTAACCATAGAAAGTTTCTTATGCATCATAAGTAAAGATCTCTTTTTTACAGTATGATGGTTAAATTTGGACCTCTTTATAGTTGTCAAGGGGCCACAAGTTCCATTCCACTCCCTTTGCAACAGCATTTCCTTTTATAGTTGTTTAAAATTACTGGGACTGTGTTGCCCTCACCATTATTGCTCTCCTCCCCACCACATACAAAACCACCTTTCTTTACAGGTAAGGCAGCACCATCCAGTGTACCACATGAGACATAATGGATATTGCCAGAGGTGCTGTTAAGAATAGTGACAGTTTCAAATTCTTCATTCAAGGGATCTTCACTCTGAAAGGATTCACTGTTGAGTTTTCTTACTGATTCTCCAGATGGGCTTTTGGCTTTGCGATAGGGACAGGATCTTTTTGCTCTCAGTAGTTTTGTAAGGAAAGCTGTATGGTTCAACAACAGGTTTTTGATAGGTTTCTGCATTTAGAGGCACATCAGGAGCCCACCTGCTTTGGAGCTCAAGTGCCTTCCTTCTGCACTGCTGTCTTCTGTACAGTTTGTTGTAACTTAAGCTCACAATTAGCTGAGCACTCTGTCTTTTCCTCTTAGCTAGGAAAAATTGCTTTTGGAAGCAGTATTTCCCAAGCTCCCCAAATCCAGTGGTCCATCTTCTAGATTGGGCCAGCAACTGACTTCTTTTCCAAAGGAAATGTCTTCTATGGTTTTTCATTTTCCTGCTGCATTATGAACTTGAAAAACAGCTGAAAGAACAAGGGAAATTAATTCAGAGTTATCTGGACTGTAACATAATAGCAAAACACTAAGGCACATTCCTCAGGCAACATGCCTATCTCAAATTCCACCCCTCCTCCAAACACAATCCCACGTTCCCTAGGACATTCTTACTTGCACCAAAAGGAAAAAAGAAGCAACAGTTGCAATGACTCCGTGCGTAAACAGGCTCTTCTCATTTACCTTCCCTTGAGGTAAAGCAATAAACAGGTAATTCCCACCCAGCCCATGCTCCCTATATGTAATTTCTGACTCTCTAGCCTGAGGTTAGATCTCTCTCAATACCCGCGTTGTAGAGCAAGCATGGTTAACTAGCTTGCCTCAAAAGGCTTTTGAAAAACAAAACTTTGAAGTCCAAGTTAGTCAACAAGTGTGTGCAGGTACCCGATTCCATCAGCATTGTACGAAGCTAACACTTATTCTTGTGCAATACATGTTAGCAGGCACTCCAAAGACACTTCACACACTCACACAAATTTTTCCCTTAAAGGAACAGCAATGCAGAAATTTTGATTCTCTGACTAGATAAAGAATGACACACCTTACTCTGTGAAGTGGTTCCTCTATACTTACAGTAACAGCTCACTCCATATGACACCACCGCCATCAGCTTCTATAATCAGTGTTTACCTTTGCATTAACAAAGCAATATCAATGCAGGACACCAGTTAATCACCTTAAAAATCCCTTTCCCCACTAAAAACCTGCATCTCAAAGTGCACAATAAAGATATGTCTGAGACTACGCAAGACTGTAAAGCCTGCATAGTAATATCTACTCACCTTCACTACATAACGAAAAATATTACTTCAAAGGTAGAAGAATCCAGAAACACAAGGGGAAGGCATCAGCCGCACACACAACATAGGATGTTTCATGCAAATTGTCCCAGCCTCACCAAGGACATCACATCCTGTATTTTACAACAGTTTGTATTTTTCTCAAATTCAGAAATGTACTTTGCCCACCTCCTCTATCCAACTAATTCTGACTTTCAGACTATTACAACAAATTTTCCCTTAGCCACATCTGCCCCAAGCATTACACATAGGCACCACCCAGCTGAAAATAAAGGAGCCTATAAATGGAAACAAAACACTAACAATTGGACTTTAAAGGCAAATATGAATGCTAGACACCTGCAAAAACAGGTATTTAAAGTCTGACTTAAGAAGCTCTTCTGCATTTTTCATTCTAGTCACCTTAGACGTAAACAGCAGGTGGCTTGCTTTTTTTTTTTTTTTTTTTTTGTGGAGGAGTGGGAAGGTAGTAGAAACGCGGAGAGGATGAAGAATATCATTTAGCACTTGGGTAAGGTATTCCCACCATACAGAAAACAGTCGAGAGTTCACTACCTACAACCTAGAAAGGAACTCGGCTACGTCCACTGACAGAGATGTGCAAGACATTACAGCTTAACAGCATAAGCACTGCAATAGAGTCTAGCTGTTTTGTAACCCTCTACTCGTCACCATGCAAGTTAGTTATCATAAAAGTCAGGACCTAACATCTCCTCATGCCAATTTTCTCATACTTGCTCTTCTAGCACTTACACACTTCTCTACACTAGATCCAGTTTATGCCTGCTTTTACGCTACAAACCCTACATGTCCATCTATTGTGTACAGTACCTACAAAACATTCCTTAGGTGGCCCCAGTAAACATCAGCCAAACCACAGTCTTGCTAGGACAGCTTATTCCAGCCACACTTCCATCCAGGTAAAACAAACCCACCCAGCAAAATTGCAGCATTCTCAACAAAGCCACGTATACAAGGGGCTTCTGCCAACACGGCGAGTCTTGAGTACTCCAGGAAGAGCACAGCACATGAAGGTAATGGTTTCACTGCTTCTCAGAGTCTCAGCAATATATGCCCAGTAACTGTGTAATATACCTGCCAGTTTTTAAGAACACTCCTGAACGATTTGGAGTCATCGCTTTTCTCCTTGCTCTCTCATAGCGAAGTCCAAGAAGAAGCATCCCCTCCATGGGCACTGCCTCAGACGTGGAAGAAGGCCGAGCGACCGCTGGTTTTCTGAACAGCCGTGGATTACGCAGGAGCTGAAACGCCTACAGCTGCCATTGTTTCACCTATAGTAGACTGAACTAATGAAAAATACTGAACTAGATACTAGCAAAGATAAGTCCTGACAACAAAAAGAGCCTGAGGCAAACTAGAATTGAGACGCAAGAGTGCTGCCACAGTTTCAACGCAATCAATTGCAACAGCAATCGAAATAGCTCATTTGCTCATTAGTATCACGAACTCCAGCTTCTTAAACTGCAACAAAGGAAGATCTTAGGAAAGCTATTCTACCCACCCGTTCTTCTGCTTAATTTTTAACTTAGATCATCAAAAAATGCTTCACATTATAACTTACAGGATTAAAAAATACTTCATATTTGTCTGTGATGCACATATCAATTTCTCCACATTGAAAGTTTTTTCTGTACAAAAAAGTTTCTCCTTAAAATGCGATGGAAGTCTGACTAAGCCATTTAATCCAAGCAAACCTTTCCTGCCCTCTCCTCTCCCTTTTCAAACATAATCAATTTTGAGTCTGGATCCCTTTAAAGCAAAGGCCTCCAAGGAGCAGTTAATCCCAGTCCTAGGAGCTGAAACAGTTCACTTTTCTAATAGCAGTATTACTTAAAGTGACAAAAGATAATCCATACGCAAATGTTTAATTAAAGGTGCTGCTTGAAAAACTTATTTTCCATCAGTGCTACAAGAGTATTACTGGTTTTACTTGGCAACATAAATCAGCAAGGTGAAAGGAGAGCTTAAAAGTGTACTGCTAGAAAAGGAATTGAAGTGAGCAACATAAGACCAAAAATAAAGCAAGCACCACCCAAAGTTTAAGAACCTGAAGAGAAAGTCACATCTTCGCCCCATATATTGACACAGACAAAAAACCTCTGAAGTCGAGAACTTGCACCATTAGAAGAGTCATTTGGCTAGTATAAGCCTCCACCGCACAGGGATGCTGCCAAGACTACACCAGCAAAATCTTAGACCCAGAAAAGCCCAAGATATACACCTCCCAAAGACCGTAAGTGAAAGAAATTTGCTGTCATTACTCCTCACCCCTTCAGCTGTGTTTGACATACCATCTGCAAATGATTAAATATTAAAAGGCACAATTTCTTTTGCACTGGACAAAGACAACCCCGAACTGCTACAGCTCTGTACTAATGGCAGATTCTGGTTATAAATTTGCTTCATACTCTAAGCTTTTAAAAACATATTTGGGAGCCACTCAGTTTTCAGAATACTTATCCCAAGGGCTCTGGTAAGTTAGAAGCAAGCATGACTTTGTATCAACTTGACATAAAGCTGGCCTAAAATTCACTGAACACCTACACAAGAGGAATGGAGAAATGCGAGGCCCTCGATCCTCTACTGAGTAACAAATTCAGCGCAGACGCATGCAATATTTTCATTAGAGCAATTAGCAGCTCACTCCATTTGCAACTTACATGGTTGCAGCTCATGTCGCCTTCAGTGAAATCAGGTACTGGAAAAGACACTACCCATTCACATCTTTCACCAATTTTAAGCCTGTTACAGTTTAACCACTAATTAATCCTTGGCAGTCCTATTTTTTTTTGGCAGGTTTAGCGAGCCCAGGTTTTAACTGAAAAGCACAGAAATAGGAAAGGCAGTCCCAGCCAGTGCTGCTGACAGGACTCTAACCAAAGGTTTCTAGCTGACACCTGAAGCGTCAAACCACAGAAACCTTTTGTCCACGCATGTGCAGAACAAACCCATAGCGCTGCAGCAGTGCAACTACCTCATACTCAGATCACCACAAGTTATCCAGGCCTGCATCCGGGTGGCCAGCAGACACATGCAGCTGGTGAGTAATTCAAATACAGCTCACTTCCTAACTCTTAGGTTGTTATTTTTTTTTCCCCCCGAAACTGTCCGGATTTTAATATTGCTATTCAAAATATAAAAGAAGCTTGTTTTGAAGAGCATCAGTAAGGTAAATAAAGCAAACAGCCTTGGGAGCATGGCCTTGTGCGGGCACGAGTAATTCATGCATCACCTGCTCCCATGGAGGCAGTAGTGCTTGTAACACCCAGCGAGTCCAGCCTTTCCCAGGGGAGATCTGGGGCAGGCTCTTAAGGCCAGAAGATAAGCAGGAAAGAGAAAACGGGCCTGAGGTTAGAGAGCTGGGATATGCTGTGCAAGGAGATGCCCTCCCTCCCCCAACCGGAATCCAAAATTGGAAAGAGACAGAGGAAACTGAGGAAGGGTGTCTCTCTCCAAACCACCACGTGGCCAGAACGAAGCTGATAAGGTCAGGAAGTCTGAAATGATTCACTTAGCACATGCAGAAGTAATGCAGGTTCACAGCACTGGGAACTATCTCCTCTTTGCTTTCTTTTCTGACCTGCCCAGCACAGTTCTGTGAACTGTTAGCCTAACATTTTGCCCCAGAGGTGAAACAAGCCCTAGGGAAACGCACTTTGACAAAACATAACATATTAACACAAGACCACACAGAAACTGCCAAAGTCCAAAGCTACCAACTCATGGGAACACAGCAGGGGATGGAGCTGATGACTTCAGTTATCACACTGCAAGGCTTAAACTCGTACAGTTACTTTGGCCTCTTCCCTTCTCTCAGTTAGTGCTCTCGGGAACTAACCCAGAGTCTCACCTGGTTGGCTACACATCTGTTAAATTTATTTCTGGCAAGATAATTATCATTTACTTATGGAAACATCCTCCTTTCGGCTACACTAGATTAGTGGAGGTACATATAGCAGATAAAACAGCATTTAAGAGAAATACTGTCGCATATTAGAGTGATTAAAGAGAACAAATTCTAGATTAAAGAGGTAAAAGTTACTTTTGTACAAGGCATAAGGACATAAATAGCTTTTAATCTTCAGGCTTTAGATTGATTTTAATGAAATATCACTCAAGCTTTGTCCCTTCCTTCCCGAGTACCTCTGCAAGGCACAGAAAGAGCTGAAACAAAGTCTATCAAACTTTGCTGTCCAAGCAGAAGGGAAGGCAATAGAAACTGAAATTTCAGTCAAGGTCTTTGCACGTGCCTGGGACCAAGGGTCTCCCTGATGTTTTCTAAAAGCTTTCCTTAAGACACAGTATATTTTCACAAGCATTAAACACATGTTCCTGCAGCTTTGAAAAAAGATGACTTCTCTACTTGTGTTAGTGACACATACACAGATAAGTAAAGGCGAGGCTATTACCAACAGCAATCCGCTTCTCTTCACAGCTAGAAGTCTGGGCTAGAACAAGTTTAGTTTGGAGCCGGCTGTAGGGAGAGCGTGTTAGTGAAACCCAGTCCTCAGCTGAGGAACACAGCTCTGCTGTTCCTGCCCCACAGTTCAGCACCCCACCTGCGACAGCTACCCCCGCCGAGCTCCCAGTCACCGCCTCACCAGCGCAGCCCGGTTTGGAAGGGCTCAGGGAGGGGAAACGGCACTGGAGCAGATAAGCTCTCTGCTTACACAGCAAAAAGGCTGGGAGTCTCTGCGAGCAAGAGATGACTCGGGGGCAGAGAAGTGGGGTCGAGAGCTCAGTGATGGGAAAAAAAAAAGATCTCTTGCAACAACTGAAAATCCCTTTCTACAGCTGCCCAGCTCCATGAACGCCCCGACCCGCCCAGTCTTGCGGTTACGGAGAGTCTACCCGTGCTCCCCAGGAGAGACTGGCGCTGAACGACTCCGCGCCACGCCGGGACTCTCCCCAGGCTCCCTATTCCCGCTAGCCCAGTCAAACCCCCGTGACAAGGCCAGGAACCAAGACGCAGCGCCTGCCCCCCGGCACCCACCGAGCGGGCAGGAGGGCAGGCAGGAACGCAGAGAGGGCCGGGAGGCAGCGCGG